>WNWK01023794.1:0-30586 GCA_009830355.1 Cherax destructor | reverse complement strand
GATCCACCCGCATCGGTTCGTATTTAAGCCAACATCTTCCCAAGTCATCTATTAAACCAGATCCAGATCCAGGCATTGGTTTTTGTATTTGAAGTGGGGGGTTTCAAACATCTTCTCGGTGAAGTCAATGTCACTATTAACAAAATCTTGTTTGGAGATGAATTCTTTGGAGTACCTTACGGGTGAAGTCTACTCGTACTAAATTATATAGTATATGAATCCTTTTTATATAATTCCCTCAGTTAGAGGTGAGAAAACCAAACCAAATATATAGATATAGAAATTCAAATTCTACACCACTACATATATAACGTTTATTATTATTTTAATTTTTTAATCTGAATGGACCCTGTTGTGCTGATTAGGTAAAAACTGGTTAATTAACAAGAACTCATCTATCATTTATGTTAATCTAAGAATTTATATATATATATATATATATATATATATATATATATATATATATATATATATATATATATATATATATATATATATATATATATATATATATATATATATATATATATATATATATGCATGTTTATAGAGGGCAACAGATATATCAGATCATTATTTGGTTGTAGCTACAGTTAGAGTAAAAGGTAGAGGGGACAAAAGAAAATGGCAACAGCAAGTAAGAGAGGTAAAAGTGTATAAACTAAGGGAGGAGGAAGTTAGGGTGAGATATAAAGCAACTATTGGCAGAAAGGTGGGCTAGTGCAAGTAGGAGTAGGGGGTTGAATAGAGTTGGGATAGTTTTAAAAATGCAGTATTAGAATGTGGGGCAGAAGTTTGTGGCTATAGGAGGGTGGGTGCAGGAGGAAAGAGGAGTGAGTGGTGGAATGAAGAAGTAAAGGGTGATAAAAGAGAAAAGGTAGCTTATGAGAGGTTTTTACAAAACAGAAGTGTTAATAGAAGAGCAGAGTATATGGAGAGTAAAAGAAAGGTGAAGAGAGTGATGAGAGAGTGCAAAAGAAGAGCGGATGAAAGAATGGGAGAGGCTCTGTCAAGAAATTTTGCTGAAAACAAGAAAAAAATTTGGAGTGAGATAAACAAGGTAAGAAAGCCTAGGGAAGGAATGGATTTGTAAGTTAAAAACAGAGTAGGGAGTTAGTAGATGGGGAGCTGGAGGTATTGGGTGATGGCGGGAATATTTTGAGGAACTTTTAAATGTCGATGAAAAAAGGGAGGCGTAATTTCATGTCTGGCCAGGAGAGACAACATCGTTAGAGGAAGAAGAGCAGGAGTGAGTGTGGGGGAGGTGCGTGAGGCATTACGTAGAATGAAAGGGGGTAAAGCAGTGGAATTGACGGAATCATGACAGAAATGTTAAAAGCAGGGGGATATAGTGCTGGAGTGGTTGGTATTTTTTACATAAATGTATGAAAGAGGAGAAGGTACTAGGATTGGCAGAGAACATGTATAGTTCCTTTATATAAAGGGAAGGGGGATAAAGAGAGTGTAAAAATTATAGGGAATAAGTTTCCCTGAGTATACCAGGTAAAGTGTATGGCAGGGTTATTATTGAAAGAATTAGAGGTAAGACAGAGAGTAGGATTGCAGATGAGCAAGGAGGCTTTAGAGTGGGTAGGGATTTTAGATCAAGTGTTTACAGTGAAGCATATATGTGAACAGTATTTAGATAAAGGTAGAGAAGTTTTTATTGCATTTATGGATTTAGAAAAGGCATATGATAGAGTGGATAGGGAGCAATGTGGCAAATGTTGAAGTGTATGGAATAGGTAGTAAGTTACTGAAGGCTGTAAAGATTTTTTATGAGGATAGTGAGGCTCAGGTTAGGGTGTGTAGGAGAGAGGGAGATTACTTCCGGTAAAAGTAGGTCTTAGACAGGATGTGTAATGTCACCATGGTTGTTTAATATATTTATAGATGGGGTTGTAAAAGAAGTAAATGCTAGGGTGTTGGGAGAGGTGGATTAAATTATGGAGAATTAAATGAAAAATGGGAGTTGACACAGTTACTTTTGCTGATGATACTGTGCTTATGGGAGATTCTAAAGAAAAGTTGCAAAGGTTAGTGGACGAGTTGGGAGAGGTGTAAAGGTAGAAAGTTAAAAGTGAACATAGATAAGAGTAAGGTGATGAGGGTATCAAACGATTTAAATAAAGAAAAATTGGGTATCACATTGGGAAAAAGGGATTATGGAAGAAGTAAATGTTTTCAGATATTTGGGGGTTGACGTGTCAGCGGATGGGTTTATGAAGGATGAGGTTAACCATAGAATTGATGAAGGAAAAAGGTGAGTGGCATTGAGGTATCTGTGGAGACAAAAACGTTATCCATGGAGGCAAAGAAGGGAATGTACGAAAGTATAGTGGTACCATCACTCTTATATGGGTGTGAAGCATGGGTTGCAAATGCTGCAGCGAGGAGGAGGCTGGAGGCAGTGGTGATGTCCTGTCTAAGGGCAATGTGAAGTGTAAATATTATGCAGAAAATTCGAATGTGGAAATTAGGGGAAGGTGGAGTTACTAAAAGTATTTGTCAGAGGGCTGAAGAGGGGTTGTTGAGGTGGTTTGGTCATTTAGAGAGAATGGATCAAAGTAGAATGACTTGGAGAGCGTATAAATCTGTAGGGAAGGAAGGCGGGTAGGGTCGTCCCAGAAAAGGTTGGAGGAAGGGGTAAAGGAGGTTTTGTGGGCGAGGGCTTGGACTTCCAGCAAGCATGTGTGAGCGTGTTAGATAGGAGTGAATGGAGACGAATGGTTTTTGGGACATGAAGATCTGTTGGAGTGTGAGCAGGTAACATTTTGTGAAGGGATTCAGGAAACCAGTAATTGATTTAGTTGGACTTGGATCCTGGAAATGGAAGTACAATGCCTGCACTTTAAAGGAGGGGTCTGAGATAGTGACAGCTGGAGGACTTTTCTCAGCTGTCGTATCTGAGCCCTCTGCAAAGACAGTGATTATGTATGAGTGTGGTGAAAGTGTTGAATGATGATGAAAGTATTTTCTTTTTGGGGATTTTCTTTCTTTTTGGGTCACCCTGCCTCGGTGGGAGACGGCCGACTTGTTGAAAAAAAAAAAAATATATATATATATATATATATATATATATATATATATATATATATATATATATATATATATATATATATATATATATATATATATATATATATATATATATATATATATATATATATATATATAAATGGAGAGTGAGATAGTTAAATGGGAATTCTATTACATTATAAATTTTATATTAATGTTTATATTTATAAAAGCATTATTCTTATTACAGACAATGATTGTATGAAAATTATTAACATCATGGAATCATCCCAGAATAATTCAATTGTGTGGTACAACTGTAATCTTATGCTACCTATGTGGTATAATTATCATAATCGTATGATACCTATATGGTATAGTTATAATTTTATGACACCAGTACAAGTACAATTAGAATCAGTTCCACCACAAACCCAAACAACATATGTTATTCAAACAACGAATGTTATTCAAGAACCTCTGAATTATCTTCCTATGTCAGTTGAAGAGTGAACAAGTTCAATGTAGAAAATGTGAAAAATTTATATTCTTTTTCCGATATTGTAAATTTTTAATTTTCATAATCTACATTATTAATTAATTAATTTTACAATAAATCACAAAATCTAAATATTTATTATTTATAATAATCCTTTTAACAAGTATTAAGAAAACAATTTTATCTTTATTTTTTTTAATATATATTAACAAATATACAATTTTAATAAAAATTCTGATAAAATTACATACACCAACACTGAAATTAACAAAAAGTTCACAATTTTTAAAAGAAATATTTACATGTATTATTTTACAAAATATTTTTACTATACTTCAATGCTCCTATTTTTATGTCTATATAGTCCAGAACTGCATTTGAAAGCAGTCTTGCAGTATTTACACACAAAAGGTTTTTCACCTATGTGTTTAACTTTAATGTGATTAATCAATTTGAATTTATATGGAAACATTTTTAAACATGTGCCACACATAAAGGGTTTCCGATGAACTACTCGTTCATGTCTCTTATAATTAGAGTAAGTAGAAAAAGACTTATTACACACACTACAAATTTCACCCTTTTGTTTCTGTTCAGTATGAACTACTCGTTCATGTCTCTTATAATTAGAGTAAGTAGAAAAAGACTTATTACACACACTACAAATTTCACCCTTTTGTTTCTGTTCAGTATGAACTACTCGTACATTATTTTTTTTTTATTAACACATCGGCCAATTCCCACCAAGGCAGGGTGGCCCGAAAAGAGAAAAACTTTCATCATCATTCACTCCATCACTGTCTTGCCATAAGGTCGCTTTACACTACAGTTATAAAACGCAACATTAACACCCCTCCTTCAGAGCGCGCACTGTACTTCCCATCTCAAGAACTCAAGTCCGCCTGCGTTCCCTGAATCCCTTCATTAATGTTACTTTGCTCACACTCCAACAGCACGTCAAGTATTAAAAACCATATGCCCATTCACTCCTATCAAATATGCTCACACATGCTTGCTGGAAGTCCAAGCCCCTCACACACAAAACATCCTTTACACTCTCCCTCCAACCTTTCCTAGGCCGACCCCTACCCCGCCTTCCCTCCACTACAGATTTATACACTCGTCTCGTCCATTCTCTCTACGTCCAAACCACCTCAACAACCCCTCCTCAGCTCTCTGGACAATCGTTTTGGTAATCCCGCACCTCCTCCTAATTTCCAAACTCCGAATTCTCTGCATTATATTCACACCACACATTGACCTCAGACATGACATCTTCACTGCCTCCAGCCTTCTCCTCGTTGCAACATTCATCACCCATGCTTCACACCCATATAAGAGCATTGGTATAACTATACTCTCTTACATTCCCCTTTTACTTCCATGGACAAGGTTCTTTGTCTCCACAGACTCCGAAGTGCTCCACTCACCCTTTTCCCCTCATCAATTCTATGATTCACCTCATCCTTCATAGACCCATCCGCCGACATGTCCACTCCCAAATATCTGAATACATTCACCTCCTCCATACTCTCTCCCTCCAATCTGATATCCAATCTTTCGTCACCTATTCTTTTTGTTATCCTCATCACCTTACTCTTTCCTATATTCACTTTCAATTTTCTTCTTTACACACCCTACCAAATTCATCCACCAACCTCTGCAACTTCTCTTCAGAATCTCCCAAAAGACAGTGTCATCAGCAAAAGCAACTGTGACAACTCCCACTTTTTATTTGCTTCTTTATCTTTTAGCCCAACACCTCTTGCCAAGACCCTCACATTCACTCTCTTACAACCCCATCTATAAATATATTGAACAACCACAATGACATCACACATCCTTGTCTAAGGCCCACTTTTACTGGGAAATAGTCCCCTTCCCTCCTACACACTCTAACCTGAGCCTCACTATCCTCATAAAACTCTTCACTGATTTCAGTAACCTTCCTCCTATTCCATACACCTGCAACATCTGCCACATTGCCCCTATCTACCCTATCATATGCCTTTTCCAAATCCATAAATGCCACAAAACATCTTTACCCTTATCCAAATACTGTTCACCTATATGTTTCACTGTAAACACTTGGTCTACACACCCCTACCTTTCCTAAAGCCCTCTTGTTCATCTGCTATCCTGCTTTCTGTCTTACTCTAATTCTTTCAATAATAACTCTACCATACACATTACAGGTACACTCAACAGACTTATTCCCTATAATTTTTGCACTCTCTTTTGTCCCCTTTGCCTTTATACAAAGGAACAATACACGCACTCTGCCAATCCCTAGGTACCTTACCCTCTTCCTACATTTATTAAATAATAGCACCAACCACTCCAAAACTATATCCCCACCTGCTTTTAACATTTCTATCTTTATCCCATCAATCCCAGCTGCCTTACCCCTTTCATTCTACCCTGCCTCACGAACTTCCCTACACCCACAACTGGCTCTTCCACACTCTACAAGATGTTATTCCTCCTTGCCCTACACACGAAATCACAGCTTCCCTGTCTTCATCAACATTTAACAACTCCTCAAAAATTTCTCTCCATCTTCCCGATACCTCAACTCTCCATTTAATAACTCTCCTCTCCTATTTTATCTGTCAAATCCATTTGTTCTCTAGGCTTCCTCAACTTATTAATCTCATTCCAAAACTTTTTCTTATTTTCAACAAAATTTGCTGATAACATCTCACCCACTCTCTCATGCTCTCTTTTTTCATTCTTCACCACTATTTTAACTTTCTTTTCTCTCCATATACTCTTCCCTCCTTGCATCACTTCTACTTTGTAAAAACCTCTCTATTAACTTTTTCTCCCTTACTACTCTCTTTACATCATCATTCCACCATCGCTCCTCTTCCCTCCTGCACCCACTCGCCTGTAACCACAAACTTCTGCTGAACACTCTACCTACTCTAGTTCTTTGCTATTGCTTTACTGCCCCTTTGTGGAGCGGGGCTATGTCTGTTGTTTTTAGTAGCTGCGGGACGATCCAGTGTCCATGCTCCCTCTCCATAGGATGTTAAAAGCATGTGATAGGGGCTTTTGCAGTTCTTGATGAACACAGAGTTCCATGAGTCTGGGCCTGGAGCGGAGTGCATGGGCATGTCATTTATTGCCTTTTCAAAGTCATTTGGCGAGTGATGATGTCAGAAAGGCATGCGTCCTGTCAAGTTCTGTGGCACTCTCATGAAAAATCATTTAGGTTTTCGATTTTCAGTCTGGTTAGTGGCTCGCTAAAGACTGAGTCATACTGGGATTTAAGTAACTCACTCATTTCCTTGCTGTCATCTGTGTAGGACCCATCCGGTTTAAGTAGGGGCCCAATACTGGTTGTTGTTCTCGACTTTGATTTTGCATAGGAAAAGAAATACTTAGGGTTTCTTTCAATTTCATTTATGGCTCTTAGTTCTTCCCGTGTCTCTTGATTCCTATAAGATTCCTTTAGTTTTAATTCGATGTTTGCTATTTCTCTGACTAGTGTCTCCCTACGTATTTCAGAGATATTGGCCTCCTGTAGCCGCTCCGTTATTCTGTGCCTTCGCCTGTATAGGAGCGCCTCTCTTTCTAGTTTGCATCTTCTCCTCCTTTTCCTTATGGAATTTGCCTTGAGCAAACCTCAAGTACCACAGAGTTAATTTGTTCAAGACATAGGTTGGGATCCGTGATGCTTAGGCAATCTTCCCAGTTTATATCATTTGGGACTTGGTTTACTTGGTCCCACCTTATGTTTTTGTTATTGAAGTTAAATTTTGGGAGAAAGCTCCCTCACGGCTGATCACATTTTGTTGATCTGGTGCTCCCGCATGCATGTCTGGACCTCTATTATGTTGTGATCTGAGTATATTGTTTTGATATGATGACATTTCGTATCAGATCATCATTGTTGGTGAAGATGAGGTCCAGCGTATTCTCTAATCTTGTGGGCTCTACTATTTGCTGGTTTAAGGTGAACTTGGTGCAGAGATTTAAAAGTTCATGCATGTGTGAATTTTCATCTGAGCTGCCTCCTGGTGTTATCTCTGCTACCACATTGTTTGCAATGTTCCTCCATTTTAGGTGCCTGAGGTTGAAATCCCCAGTAGCAAGATGTTGGGGGAGGAGCTGGAAGATTTTCCAGACAGTGGTCAATTTTCAGAAGCTGTTCCTGGAATTGTTGGGACGTTGCATCCGGGGCTTGTAGACAACCACGATGACCAGGTTTTGATTCTCGACCTTTATTGCTAATACTTCAACTACATCATTTGAGGCATTTAGTAGTTCTGAACATATAAGTGACTCTGTGATATACAGGCCAACCCCCCCTTTTTGCCTATTCACTCTGTCACACCTGTATATGTTGTAGCCCGGGATCCATATTTCATTGTCCAAGTGATCTCTTATGTGGGTCTCTGTGAAAGCTGCAAACATAGCATTTGACTCTGTAAGCAGTCCACTAATGTAAGGTACATTGTTGTTTGTTGCTGGCTTTAGACCTTGTATATTAGCAAAGATGAATGTAGTTGGATTGGTGGTATTGGTGGTATGGGGGGGGGCTTTTTTTCCTGGCTCTAATATCTGTTGTAATGGAGTGGAGGCCACTGACTGTGATTCCACTCCAGAAATGATTGCAGTTGGTGTACAATTTCTGTCATTTCCTCTCCAGAGTGGCTGTGGCTACCCTGATTTTGCCATGGTCTGGATGTTCTGTGTCACCTCGTACCCTTTAGGTGGTATGCCTGGCAATATAAGTTATAGCACTGTCTTTCCTGAATTGATGTGTGGCACATTTCAGGGTGGAAAAACTTACAGGACGGGAGGTTGCATTTGCCTGTTTTCATATGGGAACGGCATTTTCTGGGGTGATCATAATTACATGTCCCATCTGATTTCCCAGATTTTCCATGCCTGCAGATACCAAGTGCATAATATTCACATAGGCCTGGTTTCCGTTTGCCCTGGTTTTTAGTGACTGTGTTCCCCATTGGTGGGTGTGTTCCTGTCTCATGTCTGTCTTCGTTACTATTGCTAACAATGGAGCCTTCAACTGTTTCCGGTAACTTATCTTCATTATTTCCCTGGGCATCCCCTTGTCTACTATCTACCGTGGTATTGCTAGTTTGTACCACTGTTTTGTGTGTGTCCTTGTCTACACCTGTTTCCCCATCATTTATTTCACTAGACCTCTAACACTACATTTTTAAATCTACCCCATACATTTTCGACCCCATTGCCTACACTCTCACTAGCCCATCTGTCCTCCAATAGTTGTTTATATCTTACCCTAACTGCCTCCTCTTTTAGTTTATAAACCTTCACCTCTCTCTTACTTGCTGATTCTATTTTCCTTTTATCCCATATACCTTTTACTCCCACTGTAGCTATAACTAAAAAGTGATCTGATATATCTGTGGCCTCTCTATAAACATGTACATCCTGAAGTCTACTCAACAGTCTTTTATCTACCAATACATAGTCCAACAAACTACTGTCATTACACCTACATCATATCTTGTATACTTATTTATCCTCTTTTTCTTAAAATATGTATTACCTATAACTAAACCCCTTTCTATACAAAGTTCAATCAAAAGGCTCCCATTATCATTTACACGTGGCACCCCAAACTTACCTACTACACCCTCTCTGCATGTGTCTCCCACTTTAGCATTTAGGTCCCCTACCACAATTACTCTCTCATTTGGTTCAAAAGTTCCTATACATTCGTTAACATCTCCCAAAATCTCTCTCTCTCTACACTCCTCTCTTCTCCAGGTGCATACACGCTTATTATGACCCACTTTTCGCATCCGACCCTTATTTTAATCCACATAATCCTTGAATTTACACATTCATATTCCCTCTTTTCCTTTTATAACTGATCCTTCAACATTATTGCTACCCCTTCCTTAGCTCTTACTCTCTCAGATACTCCTGACTTAATCTCATTTATTTCTCCCCACTGAAACTCGCCTACCCCCTTCAGCTTTGTTTCGCTTAGGGCCAGGACATCCAACTTCTTTTCATTCATAACATCGGCAATCATCTCTTTCTTATCATCCGCACTACATCCACGCACATTCAGACAACCCAGTTTTATAAAGTTTTTCTTCTTCTCGTTTTTAGTAGATTTGTACAGGAGAAGGGGTTACTAGCCCATTGCTCCCGGCATCTTAGTCGCCTCATACGACACGCATTGCTTACGGAGGAAAGATTCTTTTCTACTTCCCCATGAAAAAGACTTATCACACGCCCTACAAATTATTAAGGGGTTTTCACCTTTGCGTATTCTCATATGGTTTCGTAAACTGTTATTACAAGTAAAAGTCTTGTCACATTCACTACATGATATTAGTTTAACATTTTTGTATAAAATGGTCTTTTATTTGTTGATTGAATATGAGGTAGTGATATTAATGGAGATTCTGTAGTTGGTTGAATGGGTTGAGTCAGAACTGCTACCTCTAAGTTGTTGTCACCATACTGTGTCTGATTAACCTGTCTCAATGATATGTTCTCGTCATCTAATAATGGAATATTTGTAGAATGGAGGTTATCTAACAAATTAGATTCATAATTTATCATATCTGGCTCATATTGGTGGTGGATATTTTGGGTTTGAACTGCCTGTTGTAAATTGTGATACTCTGAATGATGAACTTGTTCATTGATTTGGTTTGAAATGTTGGCAAATCCCTCCAAATCTTGAATTTGAACTGCCTGTTGTAAATTGTGATAATCTGAATGATGAACTTGTTCATTGATTTGGTTTGAAATGTTGGTAAGTCCCTCCAAATCTTGAATTTGAATTGCCTGTTGCAAATTGTTATACTCTGAATGATGAACTTGTTCATTGATTTGGTTTGATATGTTGGCAAGTCCCCCAAATCTTGAATTTGAACTGCCTGTTGTAAATTGTGATATTCTGAGTGATGAACTTGTTCATTGATTTGGTTTGATATGTTGGTAAGTCCCTCCAAATCTGCTACTTGGATCAGTGTATTATCTAACACTGGAATATTTGTAGTGTCGAGGTTATCTAGCAAATTATGTTCATAATTTATCATATCTGGCTGATATTGGTGGTCAATATTTTGGGGTTGAACTATCTGCAAGTTATGACACTCTGCATTAATTTGGTTTATTATAACATCAAGTCCCTCTAAATATATTACTTGTATTCATGAATTTTTAGTTATAAGGTCTACAATAAAAGTAATAAAGTCATTAATAAAATTGTACCCTATTATATCCAAAGAAGAAGTGTTTTGGGAAAATTCCATTGTACTTGGTTGTCGATTTTTTACCTTACCTAATATAATCTGTAATAAAAAAAATGTGTTAATTAAAAAAATAAAAAAATCTTGAAATATTCAAATAATATTACAAATTATTAAAATTTTAAATATGATTCAAATCAATAAATTAAATAATATATTCAAAGGGGACAACATAAAATCTGTAAATTTTTCTTTCTCCTTCACTAAAAGATTCTCTTTTATTTTATTTAATACTTGTTAATTTGTAGCTATCTCTCTCATTATATACCTTAAAACTTAATATAAAGAGAGACTTACTACATCACTCTACCTATCTCAATGTATTTTTAAGGTTAACCTGAACATTATACGTGGTATCTCGGTTAATGATGGTCCCCACTCACCTTTTTATGTAAGTTTATTTTTTAAATGCTGTTGTAAGTGTGTTTTAGGGTTCTAAAAGGACTAGTCTGACTTTCCCATTCCACCCACCATATTAAAAACTTTCATAAAACTTTTCCATATTTTCCAAAGCTAAATCAAGTTTAGATATACATATTCCATATTTGAAATTTCCATCTCTTGAATCTGTTTGACCAGACTGGATCATGAAGGGGCTCATTAAAAATATAAGCTTTGTTAACTTCACTGAAAATAGAATGATCAAATGTATAACCAATAGCTTGCTAAGATAACTTTGAAGCATAAAGAAAGAGGGCATACATTCTTTAAATTGGGGCACAAAAAAGGCATTCGGTCATATATGAAAGGTTAATCCATAGACATTGATTATTTACCCAAATATCTTTGGCGACCACAATTGAGTATCACATTCAGCAATGCCGATAAATACAGCATTCCTTTTTAGCTGTTTCTTTGTGTTTAGGCCCAAATTTACCGCTCAAAGTTTATCTGAGCTCATTACAACTCAAAGCCGTATGAAAGGGCTAGTGACAAAAGTCTTTTTATTTACTTTTATCTTTTCTATAAATTCTTTTACAAATTCTTGTTGAGATGGAGTATATCTTTTACAAATTAATTTATTATTATCTATTAGTGAAATAAGATCAGTTGTATTCTTTATAGTAGGCATATCTAAAAAATGATCTTGCCATCTAATGGAAATCAATTTTAAAATACTCTCAAATAAAAAAACTTCCATCATATCTTCTGTATCAAAATCATGATCATTTAAATTGACTCCATAAGAAAGCCACTATGCATATCTTTATCATCAGAGGCACATTTTAGCCACAGCTCCAATTTCTTTTGTTTTTCTGCTGGTGTGAATTTATTTAACCATGCCTGGTCATGATGAGGCTCATTAAACAAATGAAAATTTCTGGCTTCAATGAAAAGAGGATGAATAATATTATGAACACTAAAAAGTGTATAACCAATAGCCTGTTTGAATGAAAATTGATTAAGATCATGTCGATAAATAACTTGGGGACACAGTGAAGGCATAAAATCTTTGAGTCGGTTATATGAATGGTTAATCCATAAACGGTTAATCTTTATCCAATCATAAAATTTTCCTATTTTATATATATTCCAAATGAGATGGATAATAAGATTATCCTGATCTTCAATCAGCCAGTCATTATCATCAACTTGATCATTATAGATAAACACATATTTAATATCTTCATTATTCAAACACTTTGCCTCTATGGCTTTTTTCAGTATCAATTCTTCAGCGTGCTTTTTCATTTTCGGTGACCACAAGTAAGCAACACATTTAGCAATGCCGATCAATATAGCATTCTTTTCTGCTATTTCTTTATTTTTAAGTGTCTTCATCTCTTGGATTCTGGCTAAGTTTATTATAGAATACATAAGATCTTTCTTGAAGTGGTAAAATCTTGTAAATCATTTTTCTAGTTTACTTTCACTTTCACTTTCAATTTGCTTTTCAACTGAAGGAACTGTTGAGAATTCAGTTAAGAATAAGCTTTTTCACTTCCCATTTCCTTTCCAATTGAAGGAATCTTGAATTGCTGGAATGAGAATTTTCAGTTTTCTGAAAAAGATAAACAATATTTCAATTTTTATTATGAACTTAATGAGCCTCATCTGACCAGGCATGGTTAAATAAATTCACACAGCAGAAAAACAAAAGAAATTGAGCTGTCTAAAATGTGCCTCTGATGATAAAGTATATAGTGGCTTTTCTTATGAGTCAATTTAAATGATCATGTTTTTGATCAGAAGATATGATGGAAGTTTTTATTTGAGAGTATTTTAAAATTGATTTCCATTAGATAGCAAGATCATTTTTAGATATGCCTATTATAAAAGAATACAACTGATCTTATTTCACTAATAGATAATAATAAATTAATTGTAAAGATATATCCATCTCAACAAGAATTTGTAAAAGAATTTATAGAAAGATAAAAGTAAATAAAAGACTTTGTCCTAGCCCTTTCATATGGCTTTGAGTTGTAATGAGCTCAGATAAACTTTGAGTGGTAAATTTGGGCCTAAACACAAAGAAACAGTAAAAAAGGAATGCTGTATTTATCAGCATTGCTGAATGTGATACTCAATTGTGGTCGCCAAAGATATTTGGGTAAATAATCAATGTCTATGGGTTAACCTTTCATATATGACCGACTCAAAGAATGTATGCCTTTTTTGTGCCCCAAGTTAAAGAATGTATGCCCTCTTTCTTTATGCTCCAAAGTTATCTTAGTTCAAGCAAGCTATTGGTTATACATTTGATCACTCTATTTTCAGTGAAGCTAACAAAGCTTATATTTTTAATGAGCCCCTTCATGATCAGGCATGGTCAAACAGATTCAAGAGATGGAGATTTCAAATATGGAATATGTATATCTAAACTTGATCTAGCTTTGGAAAATATGGAAAAGTTTTATGAAAGTTTTTTAATATGGTGGGAGTGGAATGGGAAAATCAGACTAGTCCTTTTAGAACCCTAAAACACACTTACAACAGCATTTAAAAAAATAAACTTACATAAAAGGGTGAGTGGGGACCATCGTTAACAGAGATACCACTGTATAATGTTCAGGTTAACCTTAAAAAATACATTGAGATAGGTAGAGTGTATGTAGTAAGTCTCTCTTTATATTTAGTTTTAAGGTATATAATGAGAGAGATAGCTACAAATTAACAAGTATTAAATAAAATAAAAGAGAATCTTTTAGTGAAGGAGAAAGAAAAATTTACAGATTTTATGTTGTCCAGATGAATATATTATTTAATTTATTGATTTGAATCATATTTAAAATTTTAATAATTTGTAATATTATTTTGAATATTTCAAGATTTTTTTATTTTTAATTAACAATTTTTTATTACAGATTATATTAGGTAAGGTAAAAAATCGACACCAAGTACAATGGAATTTTCCCAAAACACTCTTCTTTGGATATAATAAGGTCAATTTATTAATGACTTTACTTTTATTGTAGGCCTTATAACTAAAATTCATGGATACAAGTAATATATTTAGAGGGACTTGATGTTATAATAAACCAAATTAATGCAGAGTGTCATAACTTGCAGATAGTTCAACCCCAAAATATTGACCCCAATATAAAGCAGATATGATAAATTATGAACATAATTTGCTAGATAACCTCGAAACTACAAATATTCCAGTGTTAGATAATACACTGATCCAAGTAACAATTTGGAGGGACTACCAACATATCAAACCAAATCAATGAACAAGTTCATCACTCAGAATATCACAATTTACAACAGGCAGTTCAAATTCAAGATTTGGAGGATTTGCCAACATTTCAAACCAAATCAATGAACAAGTTCATCATTCAGAGTATCACAATTTAACAGGCAATTCAAATTCAAGATTTGGAGGACTTACCAACATTCAAACTAAATCAATGAACAAGTTCATCATTCAGATTATCACAATTTACAACAGGCAGTTCAAATTCAAGATTTGGAGGGATTGCCAACATTTCAAACCAAATCAATGAACAAGTTCATCATTCAAGTATCACAATTTACAACAGGCAGTTCAAACCCAAAATATCCACCCCAATATGAGCCAGATATGATAAATTATGAATCTAATTTGTTAGATAACCTCTATTCTACAAATATTCCATTATTAGATGACGAGAACATATCATTGAGACAGGTTAATCAGACACAGTATGGTGACAACAACTTAGAGGTAGCAGTTCTGACTCAACCCATTCAACCAACTACAGAATCTCCATTAATATCACTACCTCATATTCAATCAACAAATAAAAGACCATTTTATACAAAAATGTTAAACTAATATCATGTAGTGAATGTGACAAGACTTTTACTTGTAATACAGTTTACGAAACCATATGAGAATACGCAAGGTGAAAACCCCTTAATAATTTTGGGGCGTGTGATAAGTCTTTTCATGGGAAGTGAAAAGAATCTTTCCTCCGTAAAGCAATGCGTGTCATGTAGACGACTAAGATGCCGGAGCAATGGACTAATAACCCCTTCTCCCGTACAAATCTACTAAAAACGAGAAGAAGAAAAACTTTATAAAACTGGGTTGTCTGTATGTGCGTGGATGTAGTGCGGATGATAAGAAAAAGATGATTGCCGATGTTATGAATGAAAAGAAGTTGGATGTCCTGGCCTAAGCGAAACAAAGCTGAAGGGGAGGCGAGTTTCAGTGGGGAGAAATAAATGAGATTAAGTCAGGAGTATCTGAGAGTTAGAGCTAAGGAAGGGTAGCAATAATGTTGAAGGATCAGTTATGGAAGGAAAGAGGGAATATGAATGTGTAAATTCAAGGATTATGTGGATTAAAATAAGGGTCGGATGCGAAAAGTGGGTCATAATAAGCGTGTATGCACCTGGAGAAGAGAGGAGTGTAGAAGAGAGAGATTTTGGGAGATGTTAAGCGAATGTATAGGAACTTTTGAACCAAATAGAGAGTAATTGTGGTAGGGGACCTAAATGCTAAAGTGGGAGACACATGCAGAGGGGTGTAGTAGGTAAGTTTGGGTGCCAGGTGTAAATGATAATGGGAGCCTTTGATTGAACTTTGTATAGAAAGGGGTTTAGTTATAGGTAATACATATTTTAAGAAAAAGAGGATAAATAAGTATACAAGATATGATGTAGGGCGTAATGACAGTAGTTTGTTGGACTATGTATTGGTAGATAAAAGACTGTTGAGTAGACTTCAGGATGTACATGTTTATAGAGAGGCCACAGATATATCAGATCACTTTTTAGTTATAGCTACATGGGAGTAAAAGGTAGATGGGATAAAAGGAAAATAGAATCAGTAAGTATGAGAGGTGAAGGTTTATAAACTAAAAGAGGAGGCAGTTAGGGTAAGATATAAACAACTATTGGAGGACAGATGGGCTAGTGAGAGTGTAGGCAATGGGGTCGAAAATGTATGGGGTAGATTTAAAAATGTAGTGTTAGAGGTCTAGTGAAATAAATGATGGGGAAACAGGTGTAGACAGGAACACACAAAACAGTGGTACAAACTCAGCAATACCATGGTAGATAGTAAACAAGGGATGCCAGGAAATAATGAAAAATAAATTACCGGAAACAGTTGAAGGCTCCATTGTTAGCAATAGTAACGAAGACGAGACATGAGACAGGACACCCACACCATGGGGAACACAGTCACTAAAAACCAGGGCAAACGGAAACCAGGCCTATGTGAATATTATGCACTTGGTATCTGCAGGCATGGAAAATCTGAAATCAGATGGGACATGTAATTATGATCACCCCAGAAAATGCCGTTCCCATATGAAACAGGCAAATGCATCCTCCCTGTAAGTTTTCCACCTGAAATGTGCCACACATCAATTCAGGAAAGACAGTGCTATAACTTATATTGCAGGCATACCACCTAAAGGGTATGAGGCGACACAGAACATCCAGACCATGGCAAAATCAGGGTAGCCACAGCCACTCTGGAGAGAGAGTTTTTAGTGCCAGGAAGGAAAAAAAGCTGGCAGGAAATGACAGAAGTATACACCAACTGCAATCATTTCTGAGTGGAATCGCAGTCAGTGGCCTCCACTCCATTACAACAGATATTAGAGCCAGGAAAAAGGCCCCCATACCACCACACCACCAATCCAACTACATTCATCTTTGCTAATATACAAGGTCTAAAGCCAGCAACAAACAACAATGTACCTTACATTAGTGGACTGCTTACAGAGTCAAATGCTATGTTTGCAGCTTTCAGAGACCCACATAAGAGATCACTTGGACAATGAAATATGGATCCCGGGCTACAACATATACAGATGTGACAGATGAATAGGCAAAAGGGGGTTGGCCTGTATATCACAGAGTCACTTATATGTTCAGAACTACTAAATGCCTCAAATGATGTAGTTGAAGTATTAGCATAAAGGTAGAGAATCAAAACCTGGTCATCGTGGTTGTCTACAAGCCCCGGATGCAACGTCCCAACAATTCCAGGAACAGCTTCTGAAAATTGACCACTGTCTGGAAAATCTTCCAGCTCCTGCCCAACATCTTGCTACTGGGGGATTTCAACCTCAGGCACCTAAAATGGAGGAACATTGCAAACAATGTGGTAGCAGAGATAACACCAGGAGGCAGCTCAGATGAAAATTCACACATGCATGAACTTTTAAATCTCTGCACCAAGTTCACCTTAAACCAGCAAATAGTAGAGCCCACAAGATTAGAGAATCGCTGGACCTCATCTTCACCAACAATGATGATCTGATACGAAATGTCATCATATCAAAACAATATACTCAGATCACAACATAATAGAGGTCCAGACATGCATGCGGGGAGCTCCAGATCAACAAAATGTGATCAGCCGTGAGGGAGCTTTCTTCAAATTCAACTTCAAAAACAAAAACATAAGGTGGGACCAAGTAAACCAAGTCCTAAATGATATAAACTGGGAAGATTGCCTAAGCATCACGGATCCCAACCTATGTCTTGAACAAATTAACTCTGTGGTACTTGAGGTTTGCTCAAGGCAAATTCCCTTAGGAAAAGGAGGAGAGGATGCAAACTAGAAGAGAGGCGCTCCCTATACAGGCGAAGGCACAGAATAACGGAGCGGCTACAGAGGCCAATATCTCTGAAATACGTAGGGAGACACTAGTCAGAGAAATAGCAACATCGAATTAAAACTAAAGGAATCTTATAGGAATCAAGAGACACGGGAAGAACTAAGAGCCATAAATGAAATTGAAAACCTAAGTATTTCTTTTCCTATGCAAAATTAAAGTCGAGAACAACAACCAGTATTGGGCCCTCTTAACCGGATGGGTCTACACAGATGACAGCAAGGAAATGAGTGAGTTACTTAAATCCCAGTATGACTCAGTCTTTAGCGAGCACTAACCAGACTGAAAATCGAAACCTAAATGATTTTTTCATGAGAGTGCCACGAGAACTTGGCAGACACATGCCTTTCTGACATCATCACTCACGCCAAATGACTTTGAAAAGGCAATAAATGACATGCCCATGCACTCGCTCCAGGCCAAGACTCATGGAACTCCGTGTTCATCAAGAACTGCAAAGCCCTATCACATGCTTTAACATCCTATGGAGAGGGAGCATGGACACTGGGATTGTCCGCAGCTACTAAAAACAACAGACATAGCCCGCTCCACAAAGGGGCAGTAAAGCAATAGCAAAGAACTACAGACCATTGCGCTAACGTCCCATATCATAAAAATCTTTGAAAGGGTTCTAAGAAGCAAGATCGCCACCCATCTTGATACCCATCAATCTGCAAACCCAGGACAGCATGGGTTTAGAGCAGGCCGCTCCTGTCTGTCCCAACTACTGGACCACTACGACAAGGTCCTGGATGCTCAGAAAATAAAGCAGAATGCAGATGTTATATACACAGATTTTGCAAAAGCCTTTGACAAGTGTGACCATGGTGTAATAGCACACAAAATGCGTGATAAAGGAATAACAGGAAAAGTTGGTAGATGGTTTATAATTTCTAACACGTAGAACACAAGAGTAGTAGTCACAGAGTAAAGTCTGAGGCAGCTACTGGAAAAGCTCTGTTCCACAAGGCACAGTACTTGCTCCCATCCTATTCCTCATCCTCTATCAGACATTGACAGGATATAAGCCACAGTGCTGTGTCTTCCTTTGCAGATGACACCGAATCTGTATGACAGTGTCCACCGTTGAAGACATTTTCAGACTCAAACAGACATAAACCAAATCTTTAAATGGGCTGAGAAAACAATATGAAGTTCAATGATGAGAAATTTCAATTACTCAGATACGGAAAACGTGAAGAAATTAAAATCTCATCGGAGTACAAAACTAATTCCAACCACACAATGAGAGCAAAAACTAATGTCAAAGACCTGGGAGTGATCATGTCAGAGGATCTCACCTTCAAGGACCATAACAATGTAGCAATTGCATCTGCTCGAAAAATGACAGGATGGATAATGAGAACCTTCAAAACCAGGGATGCCAAGCCCATGTTGACACTTACAGATCAGCTTGTTCTATCTAGGCTGGAATATTGCTGCACCTAACTGCACCTTTCAAGGCAGGTGAAATTGCTGACCTTGAAAATGTGCAAAGAACCTTCACCGCACTCATAAGTGCGATAAACCACCTCACTGGGAACGCTTGAAGTTCCTAAACCTGTACTCTCTAGAACGCAGGCGGGAGAGATACATTATTATATCACATGGAAAATTCTCGAGGGCTTAGTACCAAACTTGCACACAAAAATCACTCCATCGAAAGCAAAGACTCGGCAGGCGATGTAACATTCCCCCAATGAAGAGCAGGGTGCCACTAGCACGTTGAGGACAACACAATAAGTGTGAGGGCCAAGATTGTTCAACTGCCTCCCAGCATAAATCAGGGGATTACACAAGCCCCTGGCTGTCTTCAAGCAGGCACTGGACGGGCACCTCAAGTCGGTACCTGATCAGCCGGGCTGTGGTTCGTACATTGGACTGTGTGCGGCCAGCAGTACAGCCTGGTTGATCAGGCTCTGGTCCAACAAGAGGCCTGGTCACAACCGACCCAGGCTTTGACCCCTGGAATTCTCTCCAGGTAGACTCCAGGTAGAGTGTTCAGCAGAAGTTTGTGGTTACAGGCGAGTGGGTGCGGGAGGGAAGAGGAGCGATTGGTGGAATGATGATGTAAAGAGAGTAGTAAGGGAGAAAAGTTAGCATATGAGAGGTTTTACAAAGTAGAAGTGATGCAAGGAGGAAGAGTATATGGAGAGAAAAAGAGAGGTTAAAGAGTGGTGAAGCAATGTAAAAAGAGCAGATGAGAGAGTGGGTGAGATGTTATCAGCAAATTTTGTTGAAAATAAGAAAAAGTTTTGGAATGAGATTAATAAGTTGAGGAAGCCTAGAGAACAAATGGATTTGACAGTTAAAAATAGGAGAGGAGAGTTATTAAATGGAGAGTTAGAGGTATCGGGAAGATGGAGAGAATATTTTGAGGAGTTGTTAAATGTTGATGAAGACAGGGAAGCTGTGATTTCGTGTGTAGGGCAAGGAGGAATAACATCTTGTAGGAGTGTGGAAGAGCCAGTTGTTTGTGTAGGGAAGTTCGTGAGGCAGTGGGTAGAATGAAAGGGGTAAGGCAGCTGGGATTGATGGGATAAAGATAGAAATGTTAAAAGCAGGTGGGGATATAGTTTTGGAGTGGTTGGTGCTATTATTTAATAAATGTATGGAAGAGGGTAAGGTACCTAGGGATTGGAGAAGCTTGTATTGTTCCTTTGTATAAAGGCAAAGGGGACAAAAGAAGTGCAAAAATTATAGGGGAATAAGTCTGTTGAGTGTACCTGGTAAAGTGTATGGTAGAGTTATTATTGAAAGAATTAAAGTAAGACAGAAGAAGGATAGCAGATGAACAAGAGGGCTTTAGGAAAGGTAGGGGTGTGTAGACCAAGTGTTTACAGTGAAACATATAGGTGAACAGTATTTGGATAAGGGTAAAGATGTTTTGTGGCATTTATGGATTTGGAAAAGGCGTATGATAGGGTAGATAGAGGGCAATGTGGCAGATGTTGCAGGTGTATGGAATAGGAGGAAGGTTACTGAAAGCAGTGAAGAGTTTTTATGAGGATAGTGAGGCTCAGGTTAGAGTGTGTAGGAGGGAAGGGGACTATTTCCCAGTAAAAGTGGGCCTTAGACAAGGATGTGTGATGTCACCGTGGTTGTTCAATATATTTATAGATGGGGTTGTAAGAGAAGTGAATGTGAGGGTCTTGGCAAGAGGTGTTGGGCTAAAAGATAAAGAAGCAAATACAAAGTGGGAGTTGTCACAGTTGCTTTTGCTGATGACACTGTGCTTTGGGAGATTCTGAAGAGAAGTTGCAGAGGTTGGTGGATGAATTTGGTAGGGTGTGTAAAGAAGAAAATTGAAAGTGAATATAGGAAAGAGTAAGGTGATGAGGATAACAAAAAGAATAGGTGACGAAAGATTGGATATCAGATTGGAGGAGAGAGTATGGAGGAGGTGAATGTATTCAGATATTTGGGAGTGGACATGTCGGCAGATGGGTCTATGAAGGATGAGGTGAATCATAGAATTGATGAGGGAAAAGGGTGAGTGGAGCACTTCGGAGTCTGTGGAGACAAAGAACCTTGTCCATGGAAGTAAAGAGGGAATGTATGAGAGTATAGTTATACCAATGCTCTTATATGGGTGTGAAGCATGGGTGATGAATGTTGCAACGAGGAGAAGGCTGGAGGCAGTGGAGATGTCATGTCTGAGGTCAATGTGTGGTGTGAATATAATGCAGAGAATCGGAGTTTGGAAATTAGGAGGAGGTGCGGGATTACCAAAACGATTGTCCAGAGAGCTGAGGAGGGGTTGTTGAGGTGGTTTGGACATGTAGAGAGAATGGAACGAGACAGAGTGACTTCGAGGTGTATAAATCTGTAGTGGAGGGAAGGCGGGGTAGGGGTCGACCTAGGAAAGGTTGGAGGGAGGGGTAAAGGAAGTTTTGTGTGCGAGGGCTTGGACTTCCAGCAAGCATGTGTGAGCGTATTTGATAGGAGTGAATGGAGGCATATGGTTTTAATACTTGACGTGCTGTTGGAGTGTGGCAAAGTAACATTTATGAAGGGATTCAGGGAAACCGGCAGGCCGGACTTGAGTTCTTGAGATGGGAAGTACAGTGCCGGCACTCTGAAGGAGGGGTGTTAATGTTGCAGTTTTATAACTGTAGTGTAAAGCACCCCTCTGGCAAGACAGTGATGGAGTGAATGATGATGAAAGTTTTTCTTTTTCGGGCCACCCTGTTTTGGTGGGAATCGGCCGATGTGTTAATAAAAAAAAAATAATGTACGAGTAGTTCATACTGAACAGAAACAAAAGGGTGAAATTTGTAGTGTGTGTAATAAGTCTTTTTCTACTTACTCTAATTATAAGAGACATGAACGAGTAGTTCATACTGAACAGAAACAAAAGGGTGAAATTTGTAGTTTGTGTAATAAGTCTTTTTCTACTTACTCTAATTATAAGAGACATGAACGAGTAGTTCTTCAGAAACCCTTTATGTGTGGTACATGTTTAAAAATGTTTCCATATAAATTCCAATTGATTAATCACATTAAAGTTAAACACATAGGTGAAAAACCTTTTGTGTGTAAATACTGCAAGACTGCTTTCAAATGCAGTTCTGGACTATATAGACATAAAAAAAAGGAGCATTGAAGTATAGTAAAAATATTTTGTAAAATAATACATGTAAATATTTCTTTTAAAAATTGTGAACTTTTTGTTAATTTCAGTGTTGGTGTATGTAATTTTATCAGAATTTTTATTAAAATTGTATATTAGTTAATATATATTAAAAAAATAAAGATAAAATTGTTTTCTTAATACTTGTTAAAAGGATTATTATAAATAATAAATATTTAGATTTTGTGATTTATTGTAAAATTAATTAATTAATAATGTAGATTATGAAAATTTAAAATTTACAATATCGGAAAAAGAATAAAAAAATTTCACATTTTCTACATTGAACTTGTTCACTCTTCAACTGACATAGGAAGATAATTCAGAGGTTCTTGAATAACATTCGTTGTTTGAATAACATATGTTGTTTGGGTTTGTGGTGGAACTGATTCTAATTGTACTTGTACTGGTGTCATAAAATTATAACTATACCATATAGGTATCATACGATTATGATAATTATACCACACAGGTAGCATAAGATTACAGTTGTACCACACAATTGAATTATTCTGGGATGATTCCATCATACAATCATTGTCTGTAATAAGAATAATGCTTTTATAAATATAAACATAAATATAAAATTTATAATGTAATAGAATTCCCGTTTAACTATCTCACTCTCTCTTTATATATATATATATATATATATACATATATATATATATATATATATATATATATATATATATATATATATATATATATATATATATATATATATATATATATATATATATATATGCAAAACAACCACTATGAAAAATAGAGGAATTCCAAGCGCTTTCGTGACTACTCACATTATCAAGGAACTATAAAAGGAAACATGACAAGAGGACTTATATAAGGGTGAGACTACACCTCACAGTCACACTAACAAAGACTACACCTCACAGTAGCGTAACATCCCACGACTCTGTGAAGAGGAAAAACAAGAAAGGACCTGAAACTCTTCCCAAGAATTAAGATTAGTCCAATTTATCATTAAATTCTTCCAAATTTTATTAATTATAAAAGATTATATAAGATTAAAACAACATAAATATAGCATTAGAACTGGACAAGATTCTAATGTTCTATTTATTCATGTGAGAGACTTTAACCATCCAATTGATTTTCAAAATGCTGAGAAGGTTGTATCAAGCAAGTCCATGGTTGAGAGGAATATAATAGAATCATGTTTCATTAAAAGCAGTTTTGAAAATAATATGAATATTTCTTTTGGTTTATATAAATTGGATTCTTTTATAATTAATAAAATTTGGGAAGAATTTAATGATAAATTGGACTAATCTTAATTCTTGGGAAAGTTTCAGGTCCTTTCTTGTTTTCCTCTCACAGAGTCGTGCGATGTTACGCTACTGTGAGTGTAGTCTTTTTAGTGTGACTGTGAGGGAGTCTCACCCCTTATATAAGTCCTCTTGTCATGTTTCCTTTTATAGTTCCTTGATATGTGAGTATCAACGCAACTTATTTTTCATAGTGGTTGTTTGCATATTTTGATATCACCTGATTACTGTGATCTTTTGCATATATATATATATATATATATATATATATATATATATATATATATATATATATATATATATATATATATATACATAAATTCTTAGATTAACATAAATGATAGATGAGTTCTTGTTAATTAACCAGTTTTACCTAATCAGCACAACAGCTCCATTCAGATTAAAAAATTAAAATAATAATAAACGTTATATATGTAGTGGTGTAGAATTTGAATTTCTATATCTATATATTTGGTTTGGTTTTCTCACCTCTGAGGGAATTATATAAAAAGGATTCATATACTATATAATTTAGTACAGAGTAGACATTCACCCCGTAAGGTACTCAATGAATTCATCATCCAAACAAGATTTTGTTAATAGTGACATTGACTTCACACAAGAAGATGTATCGAAACCACCACCACTTCAAATACAAGAACCAGATGCACATGGATCTGGATCTGGTTTAATAGATGACTTCACACAAGAAGATGTATCACCACTTCAAATACAAGAACCAGATGCAGATGGATCTGGATATGGTTTAATAGATCATGGAGAATTAGATACTGATGCTGTACTATATGTATTGAAGGAAAAGGTTAGTTATTATTTTTTTAGATTATGTTTTTTGTTTATTTTTATATAATTTTTTATTTTAGTTTCATTAAAATATTTTAAGTATTTTTTTTTTTTTTAGATTGATGGAGAAGAAGAAAAACTACACTCAGTACTGAAGATGCCATCACGTATATCGGAAAAACAGTAGCAAACCAGAATTCTTATGACTCATCTAATTACATTATTATTATGATAGATACATCTGGATCGATGAGTTCTTATATTAAACCACTAGTAAAGGGATGGAATAATTATGTGGCATCAAATTTAACAGGCCGATCAAGTCTTTACACCTTTTCAGATAAAGTTAAACTAATAGGATCAAGTGCAATTATAGATGAAACATATAAGTTTCACTTAGGTTGTACTAATTTGACTAGTGCACTGGAAACTATTTCAACAGAAATTAGTATTTGTCAAGAAAAGAATATAAGTGTTTTTCTGGTCACAGATGGTGATCATACTGTATGGGGAGTAATAAAACCAGATGAAGTTATTGATAAAATGTCTGTTCCTAAAGGTAAGATTTGTAATGTTTTTGTGGTAGGAGTAGGGGAGGAGTTTCCTTAAATTATAGCATATGTACTCGTTCCCGTCTACATAATGGAAATTCAAATATTCCTTCATTGTTTTGGGTGGAGAATGTTCAAGATGTAGATGATCAGATGAAAGAAATAGTTAATTTCAACCCCAAAACGTTTCAAGCTTTGAAACTCTCTATTTCTGGATTTTCTCTACCTGGAGGTGAAGAAAAAAACACCTTCTTCACTAATGAATGGGTGTATTTTCCATTTCAGCCAGAAAAAATAATAAAATCTCTTTCTTTTCAAAATAATGAAATAATATTTCAGACTTCACTACAACCATGTGAGATGGTTGATTAATCTATTCTCAAAGAAATATTTCATCAATGGAATTCTGGAATCCTTCAAATCTTTCATAAGAAAGGAGAAAGCGTTCCCAAAGATACGTTACCATTAATGGAAAGATTCTTCAATTCAAGAATTGAAGAAATAAAAAACGAGAAATCAAAGAAGAAAGCAACAGGATCATCTATTCGTGAACGACTCTCAAGACTTGCAAATAAGGAACTTAGTACACATGAAATGGAATTCAGGACCTTGTTCAATAAAATTCGAGAAATATCTGACAACTAGTAAGTTCACGGATGAACTAAAACTAGCCAAAAGTATCTTGAGCACTACAGTTGGTGGAGGAAAATATGAAGCTAAAGTTTTAGATATGAAGAGCCACACTGAGGCAGATTATGAAAATGATTGTAAAGATTTTATGAAAGTTTATAACCATCACAAATCTCAAATTTTGAAGATTCTTAATACAGTTGAAGATTGTTGTAGAATTACTATGACATCTAAAGTGTCTGACCTCCAGGACCCAGACTTGGCATGATGATCCATGCTTTGCATAACAAATTTGAGTTTCTTAAGTCTTTTACTATTTCTGGAATTCCAGTATATGCTCCCAGTAGGGATGTTATGCTCATTAATCCTTGGTCTTATGGTATTAGGAATATAATAGGATATCCTCATAGTATTATGAGCCAAATAGCCATAGAAGAATTTGTCGAATTATCAGACGAAAATGATGACGACCAAAACAAAGGAGTGGAGGTGACATGGAATAATGAGAATGTACGCTTTAATGCTATTGTTCCAGTTTTTTCGCCTGAAGCTGCAAAAGTCATGGCACCCATAGTTAACACGAAGATTTATGCAATGTGTTCAACGTTTGCCCTCTTAAATAATCCACTCATAGTGGATTATCACATTCATATGGCAGCACTAGGAGTAACATGGGTAAGGATATTATTTGATCATCCAAATACGCCTAGAACCGAGTTTGTAAATGATCGTATGAAGAGCATAGATGTGACAGCAGCTTTGTATCTTCATCGAAAAAGATACATACAATATTGGAACATGTTAAAGAGTAAGAAGAGTTTTGATATTGCCCAGGCATTGATGACAGAGAGATTATTGAGGTAGAGGGTAAACCTTTAAAATGTGAAACACTGATTAAACCCATGTTTCTATTTCACCTGTATCAACAACAGAATTATGCTGCTGATGATCAGTGTCAAGATGTGACTAAACTCATAAGGATGATGCTTGTGGAATATGTGGGTCATTGTCTGACTCACTATAATGATCACTCTACTACCCCCTACATAGACTTTTTTGTTACAGATTATCCTAAACTGAAGAAAGACTGGATTAAAAAAATTGTGGATGGGATTACAGAATATAATGAATTCAGTTTGGAGGATATAGTTGATCAAAGATATAAGATGTCAAATAAAGGAATGATATTAGAAAACTTAGGAAACCTAATTTCAATAAAAGGTAATGTAAGTAAAGGAGAACAGTTGTGTAATGTTGCTTTAGCTGGTGATTTGTCATGGAACACTTTAAAGACTTTTTTCCAAAGAAATTGGATTAAACATGAATGTTATTGAAGCATTGTTCAGTGAAACACAAATGTTTAGATATATTGCTCATGCCCTTAGGTATAGGTCATCTCGGCAGAGGCTCAGTTGTCTATTAGCTGAATACTCTCATTGTTTTACAATTATAATACATAATGTTAAGAATGAACTTTACAGTGATATAATTAAAGATAATAAATTAGTGGAAATAGAATTAGAAAAGATATGGTTAAAATCATATGATGACATTCACCAAAAAATTGTTGTACAACCCATGACAAGATACCAGATTGTAGAAGAGGCTTCCAAACAAGGAATTATGGTGACAGATTCAACTTTTGAAGATGTCTATAAGTATCGAGCTGACGTTTGTCTTTTGAATAATGCTTGTCAAATCAGAGATTGTCCCTATTTCCTAAGGCCCAATAAGAGTTACAACCAACATGCATCAGTAGGGCGTCGGCATCGACAAGACAGTCCTCATGAATTTTTTATTCATGGCTTACATCAGCAACATATTATCACCGAAATGACAACATTAGTGATGTTGTTTCGTTTCTAGAGCAGGGTAAATTTAAAACTTCCATTCCTTCCCAAGCTATTGTACCTTTCAAAAATGATATTGAAAACTTACAAAAAATATATAAAGAAATGTCTATTTAATTTGTTAGAAGAAAACTTGGCCATTGACATAGTAAATCATTTAAAAGTAAATGAAAGTAATAATGTTAACAAAAAAAGTAAAAAAGGTCAGTAGTCAGTTTTCTCATAGACTTTATATATTTGTTTTAATATAAATATATACTTTTTGCAAGATGTATGTATTATAAATAAAAATATGAATGAAACTCTTTATTATTATTATACTTAAATATAATGAATAAAATTATATAGATGCTAGAAGATTATTATTTTATTTTTTTTTTATCTGGACATTTAAATTAGGTTTAACATAACATTCATGAAGATCTGTAAAGGCAAGGATAGTTAACAATTTACACTATTTAAATCTCCCTTTTAATATATTTAATTACGACTGCACCATTTGATGATGACAGCAAAAAGGATGGAGGAGCCTTTTGATCCTACGGAAGTTAGCAGCAGTCTGGATGACATGATGGCAAAATCATTATCCCAAGGAAGAATGAAAGAAAAAGAGGAAGAAGAGGTGCTGGTGACTTTCGACTCTGTAGAAGCTAGGAGTCTGTTGTTAAAAAAAAAATACCACTGCAATTTGTTGGATTTTCATAATAGGATGAAAAGAGAAAATGAGTCTTTGGAGGAACTTTATAAAGATTTGATAAAGTTAGCTGAAAAATGTAAATTTATGATAGATCAATTTGACTCTAGAGTAAGAGACCAGTTATTCATTGCAATAGCTAATAATGTTATTTACTATCAAATAGTATTTACAGAATATTTTGATTTGCAAAGTATAACATCTTCAGTTTTGTTAGAAAAATTAATTTTGATAAAAAAGAAACATGATTTGATGTGTTTTGAAAAACAAAGAGAAATGGATGTGTGGCGATTAAGATATTTGGAAAGACATAGAGAAATAGCTGACTTGTGATTAAGAGAGGAGTTAAGATATAATCCTAGTAATTAATATCAAAAGGTACAATTCAAAACAATAGGTATTAGCCTACAGTTATTCACTAATACCAAGATAAAAAAAACATATCACATAATAGGTATTATGGTCAAATACACAAAATTGAGTGTGATCATTGTTTGGAAATGTACAATGTGTGTAACGTAACTGATATTTTTATTAAAATCCAAAATATTACCTAAAACCTTTTTTATTTTAGCTCCTTTTGAAGTTATTCAGCCTAGGTGCATATGAACAAGGGAGGGATCTTAAATTTTATTTTTCAAATCGAAAATTTCATTTTCTATTACCACACCAGGATATACCATAGAAAAATTTAAAATCTAAAATTTTATTTTTCAAATTTAAATTTCATTTTATATTACCACACCAGGATATATCATAGAAAAATTTAAAATCTAAAATTTTATTTTTCAAATTTAAATTTTATTTTCTACTACTACCACCAGGATATATCAGGTGTGGAGTGGTGTTGGGAGATAGAAAAATCTTGTGAAATGTTTTCTAAAGAAAACAAAAACAATGTTCATCAGAATCAGTTCAATATATATATATATTTATTGTTGATATTTTACATAAGTATAATATGGGCAATATTCAGTATGACTTTAATACAAAAAAAATCATAGTTTAGAAATTGAAATAGAAAATCAATGAAAGTTATAATTATTCTGATTTTGAATATTTAATTATAACATAAAAGTTAGTAAGTTCAAATTCTTTGAAAAATTTAGAAATAGAAATCAAAATCTAATTGAAAAATCAGTTCATAATTATTCTTGTGATTTTTTTGGAATATTTTTAATTATAACATAAAAAAGTTAGGTAAGTTTTTCTAAGATTCTTTTGATTTAAATCGATCATGTTCCATTTACATGAAAATGACAACTGGAATCGTCTAATTTCAATATAATATTAAACATTGAAAATAATCACCTAAAATAGTTACATGATCTTAATATTGGGAAATTGAAGAAGTCAAATATAAAAATGTGAATTAAACAGAGCTTCATATATAAGAGAAATATAAAAGAAATTGATGTTAGTATGATTACAGTCGACACACCACCAGAAAGATTAATTTAATAATTAATAGAGATAAATAATTAAGTTACTGAATACAAAGATTTTACATGTGATTTTTTTTATATAAAACAACAAGTGCCTGTATTTCTTGAAGATATCTAAGTTAACTCCTCTTTAGACAGTAATGGAGAGAATAATAATTCTGACTGTGATACTTTATTTAGAAATCACATCAGCAAGTGAATTAAGCTGTGATTCTTTAATACGAGATAAGACATTAGTCTTCAATGTATTTTTAAATAATTATTCCTGTTTCTGGTATAAGATGGATGTGAAGGACACTCAGGTGAATATTAGATTTACAGTAAATGACTGGGAAATTGATCAACAACCAATCATAAAATATAGTTATCTTTGGTCCAATACAGATGAATATAGACGTATTTCTGTTGTTGATATCTTAGAATCATTTAAGAACATCTCACAAGATATTTTTAAACTTCACAGTATGAGAATCTCAGGCAATGCTACAATAGAATGGATTAAATGCAAGAATTGTAATAAATTTCCAAACATTGAAACCAGACAGTAGTAGTACTAACAACAATTGTAGTAGTATTGTGGTTGATAATAATTGTGAGTATAATTATAGCCTATATTTACATTCTAAGGATTAAAAAAATGAATAAACAAACTAATATCTCAGGCTATTGCACTGTAGAATAACCTTTGGATTCCTGTTACTACTACTATTTTTTTATTAGCCTTATGGATACTTAGGCAAATAATTCAACTTTTTTAATTCACATAAGTGGGTTCCTATTCCAAAAAAAAAAAACAGTGCTTGTATAACCATAGACACCTATTCACCGACAATTC
>WNWK01023793.1:0-30588 GCA_009830355.1 Cherax destructor | reverse complement strand
GGTAGTTCACGGCAGTCAAATGTCAAACGAGCTATATTGCAAGGATAACGTCTTCGCTTATTGGCAGGGAGGACAAAAGTGTCAACTTTAAGGATAGGGAGTTCTTGGAGCTCAAGCTGCTCTAAAATGTCATCACCACATGTCTGGAAATTCCGTTGGACAATGGTGTGGGGCAAAATGACAGAACCACAACAAGAATTGAGGGAATGGTGCTTGTCAATAGTAACAGGAGTAGTATCTATGGTCGTGAGAAGAGAAAGATCGCGAGCTTGGCCAGCATTCTGGACCGTGATGATGCGAGTGTCTTTACCAACATGGCGTAGCAGAGCCTTACCAATACTATGGTCTGAAAGATAGGTATTAGGAGAAGTTGGTCGCAGAGTAAAAAACTTTGTCCATTGAGTAGTTTGAAACAGAGAGTTTAAGGGGAGTGCGTGACGAGCTGGTCGTTTCTGAGAGGAACGAGAAGGAAGTGTCGAATCGTCATGTGTGGGTCTTGGTCGTTTGGGTGTGGGACCGGGGGTGGTCCGATGGGAGACGGGCGAGCGATTCGAAAATTGCCGCACCGTCGAGGGAGAAGCCGGAATCAAGGTCAGAGACGAGCGAAGGTCAGATATGTCAAAAGGGGTCAGAACCTCGGTACCTGAAGCAGGTGACGAACCGGCACCAGCAAGAGGTACAGGGGCATTAGAGGTGTCCAAAGAGTTGTCCGTTAACGAGGCAGGGTCAGAACTAGGTGCGGTATCAAGGGGCCCGGGGGTAGGTTCACAGATTAGGGCATCCATGGTTAGGTTACTTCTTTCTTTTTGTTTTTAAGAAAAAAAAAGAAAGAAGAAAAGAAAATAAAAATAAAAAAAAGAATAAAAAAAAGGGGGAACGTGGAGGAATAGCTCCTAGGAGGAATGAAAGGGGCGTAAATCCCCCTCCGCGCCCAAGAGGACCTCAACACCGCAAGTAGTGCAGATGCTGCATGGAACCCGTGCCATACCCTACCCTTCATGCCAGTAAACCAGCAATCCGGGATAGCAACCTCACATCCACCGAGCCACCTCGGCGGACAAAAGAGAGGGCGGCCGGATATCCGCCACAAAGCATACCGCTTTCGCCACCACCCCGGAATCCGAAAGGTGGCCTCCAGAGATACACCCGTCGCCCGAAAGATACCCAAGGCCACCCCCCGGGAGACCGGAGAGGGATCGGGACATCCCCAGGCGATCCAGATTCCACGGCAAACTACACCACCGCCGAGAACCTCAACGGAATGGGATTGGACCACGGTACCCTTCCCCCTACCTAGGAACTAGAAAGCCTGTGGAGAGAAGCTCCCAGGGTAAAAATGGGAAGGAAATAAGGGAGGGATGAAGAGGAGGAGGAGGAAAGGGAAAGGGGAGGATGGGAAAGGGGAGGGGGGATTGGGGGGTAATTAGGTTCGGTCTGAGGAAGAAGACCAAGAGGTCCAATTCCTCAGACCGATAGCCTCTTTACCGCGACAAGGAGCCCCCCTTAAAGAGGGCAATTACTGTACAGTATAGCCTAATATTCAAAATACACTTAACTGATGTGTGAACTGTATTTCAACTTAAAGTGGTCCACTCTTTAGCAAAAACATTTTCCAATAATAGATGTCAAATATTTTACAGAGATCTAATTCTGTTTTGGTATAAACACCCACATGCAAACATGTGCTTTGAAAATTCAGGGACAAACTAAACAATATTGACAGAAGCTTAGGTAAAAAAAAAGTTAAGATACACACATAAAACAAAACAAAAACAACTGAAAAAAGCCATTCTAACACAGAAAATATAAGGTATGAACTACACATTCATACCTTTGATTGTGATCAAAAAACATCTTTTCATGTATTTCAATCATTCCTCTCATACACAATACCACACAAATCTTACAAAAATGTGCAGTTGCTAGAAATGCACTAATAAACTATTTTCTTTTGCATCAACTTCCTTTCAAGTTAAATATATTCCATCAAAACATTTTACAAAGCTTAAATAGTATATATGTATGGAATATCTGTATATAAGTAGATGTACAGTACTAAAAATATATACTAATTGACTTTTTTGTAAATGCCAGCACACAAAATTAATACAATGATTACATGATTTTGGCAGAAAATTTTCCTTGCAGATTATACACAGCCTATTATAACAAGAGATTTCCAAAAATGTTTTATGCTCCAGCACAACCATACAGCTTGTGAAAATTCCAGCTCTGCTTGTTAAGAGTTTAATCACACACATTTTACTTAACAAACATTTTCTTCTGGAGAAGCACAATCTCTTCAGCGCAGGTTGACTATTCGCTGCATAACTCAAGCTGAGACTGATGCTGCTGCCAGCAACACATGCTTCGTACTTTGCAGCTACAGGTGCCACATAGCTGAAAAATAATTAATGAAGGTAAAACTTTTGTATACAGTGGACCCTCGACTAACGAAATTAATCCTTTCCAGGAGCTAGTTCTTAACACGAAAAATTCGTAATTCGAAACCTTATTTCCCATAAGAAATAATGTAAATACAATTAATCCGTTCCACCCAAAAATATTCACAAAAAATACATTTTAATTATAGTTCTACATACACAAAACATTATTAAAACTATAAATACTACTACTAATACTAAATAATAAAAAACAGATTAATAAATAACATTTACTTACCTTATTGAAGAGAGTTGCAGGCATCTGGAAGATAGGGAGGACGACAGGGGGAGGTTGTTAGTGTTTGGAAGGGGAATCCCCCTCCAAAATGACTAAAGGTAACAAGTCCTTATCTGGGGTTACTTCCCTTCTTGGTCTTTTAATATCACTAGGACCAGCTTGAGAGTCACTGGATCCCTGCCTCGAGAAATAACTGTCCACAGTCCTCTGTTTCTGGCGCCTGTTTAATATTTTCCTGAAGTGCCACATGGCTCTGTCACTGAACTGGTTGCACAGATGGCTCATTTCAGCTTGCTCAGGGTGAAATTGTTCAACAAAACTTTGCACATCGTTCCACTTGGAACAAATTTCATTAATCCGTGAAGAAGGCACCTCCTTCACTCTCTCTCCCTCCTCCTGTGAAACAATAAACTCAGCTCTGGTCTGATGCTGTTCCAGTTCCATCTCTTCAGTTGTTAGCTCTACCCTGTGCTCCTCCACCAACTCTTCCACATCCTCACCACTCACCTCCAACCCCAGGCTGTTCCCCAATGCCACAATATCTTCCACAACAGGCACAGGGTCAGGGTCAGCCTCAAATCCTTCAAAATCCCTCTTTTCAACACAATCCGGCCACAGTGGTTTCCAAGCAGAGTTCAAAGTCCTGGAAGTCACTCCCTCTCAAGCCTTACCTATAAGGCCTATGCAATGCACGATATTGAAGTGATCTTTCCAGAACTGTCTTAGAGTCAATGTAGTGTCTGAGGTCACATCAAAGCACTTCTGAAACACTGCTTTGGTGTACAGTTTCTTGAAGTTTGCAATGACCTGCTGGTCCATGGGCTGGATGAGAGGAGTGGTGTTAGGAGGCAAGAACTTCACTCTGATGAAATTGAAGTTGTCAGACAAATACTCTTCCAAGTTGTGAGGATGAGCAGGAGCATTGTCCAGTACCAGGAGGCACTTGTTACAAAAAAACACTATATCTATTAGCAATAGACATCTCCAGCGAACACTAGAAGGATAGCCCTTCTAGCATCCAGCCTGTTACTGGGCTTTTGCAACAAAGTCAGTATCCTGGTCCAGTTATCCGATATATTCAATAGTCACCAAGAGGATTACAACTGATAGGGTACTAACCAAAGCATAAAATTTAATATGTTTATTAAACAAGTTAGTGTCTAGGGTTTCAAAGTAAATAAATGTACATATAATCAGGATGTTCATTAAGTTATGAATTAGGAGGTTAATTAGGAGGGTAGCTTCTACACTGCTCTCATATACAATAAGACTGTGCTGAGGGCACATATATATAATTGACTCAGAAGTACCATCAGGTACAATGTCAGTAATTACAATAATGTAGATATATACAAATATAAATAAATGTGTGTATGAGTGTGCTCCCGGTGACTAAAACTCGACTCAACCAGTGTCCGACTGAACAACGTCTCATAAGCTAGCTGCTCTAACAAACTGACAATCTGAACAGCTTGATTGACCAGTAAAAAGACCAATTAACAGAAAAGCAATATAACAGGCAACAACACAGCGTCAGGAACAAGGAGATAGAAAATCGACCCTAACTGGGGACCGTCAGTAGATCCTCCAAAATAGTCACAAAACTCCCTTACTACTGAAGCTAGGTTCAGCATAAACAATCCCAGACTGTGACGATGCACAGATGCCTTATCGAATTAGGTCAAGAGCTGTAGCTAGAGACCTGAGTTGTCACAGTGTCAATGTGACACACAACTCAGAAAAAAGCCGAAAAATCACTGTCTAGTCTATCTTCTGTGAACAGAGTTACACAGAGTCCTGAGAAGTATGATTCGTCTCACCACCGAATACATACTCTACCACACAGAGTCTAAACGTCGAGAAAACAAGTAGAAATAGGAGCGAGGTGTTGACTCGACGATGGTCAGCAGGCCAGAGAGAGATGGAGGAGAATCCACTCCCCACCTCAGGTGTGGTCACGTGACTGCTCACGTGACCAGCACGGCTACTCAAAGTCGGTGCTAGGTACAGGCTGACACAAACAAGCAAATGGTAATTAACAAGCTAGTTTGCCAACTCCAAGGCAGTTACGACACACTCGTGTATGATATAAAATGTTACATCCTACCTAATAAATATAGCTAAGTCAAATAGGTCAAATAAAAGTCTAATAATAATATAAAGCAAGATATTAACGATTTAGCTATTATCGAGAATATCAGCAATATAAAATTATAGAAAATGGAAAATATACATATATAAATTGAGGCCCAATCTTGGGGGCGCAATAGCACTTGAGTAGCAATTTCTTTTCCAGGAGGTATTTCTTCAAACTAGGGCTGCTGTATAACCCCTGTGGTTTAGCGCTTCTATTTGATTATAATAATAATAATCACACTAGGCCAAACACTCCAGTCAACCATTCCACAAAAAAGTCCTTAGTGACCCATGCATTAGTGTTAGCCTTCCAATGCACACACTGTTAACACTGTGTTCCTTGAAGGCTCTGAGATTTTCTGCGTGATACACCAGTAAAGGCTTCACTTAAAATCACCACTGGCATTGGCATACATCATAAGAGTTAGCCTGTCTTTCATAGGCTTGTGTCCTGGCAGTGCCTTTTCCTCCTGAATAATGAAGGTCCTGCTGGGCATTTTCTTCCAAAACAGGCCTGTTTCATCACAATTAAACACTTGTTGGGGGAGGAATTCTTCAGCCTCTACGAACAACTTAAATTCACTCACAAACTTTTCCATCCTGTCATTTTTCTGGCAGATGCGATTGCTACAGTGTTATGGTCCTTGAAGGCGAGATCCTCTGTCATGATCACTCCCAGGTCTTTGACATTATTTTTTCGCTCTATTGTGTGGTTGGAATTTGTTTTATACTCCGATGAGATTTTAATTTCCTCACGTTTTCCATATCGGAGTAATTGAAATTTCTCATCATTGAACTTCATATTGTTTTCTGCAGCCCATTTAAAGATTTGGTTGATGTCTGCTTGGAGTCTTGCAGTGTCTTCAATGGTGGACACTGTCATGCAGATTCGGGTGTCATCTGCAAAGGAAGACACGGCACTGTGGCTGATATCCCTGTCTATGTCCGATATAAGGATGAGGAACAGGATGGGAGCGAGTACTGTGCCTTATGGAACAGAGCTTTTCACCGTAGCCTCCTCAGACTTTACTCTGTTGACTACTACTCTTTGTGTTCTACTTGTTAGGAAATTTTAGATCCATCTACCAACTTTTCCTGTTATTCCTTTATCACGCATTTTGTGTGCTATTACACCATGGTCACACTTATCAGAGGCTTTTGCAAAGTCTGTGTATATAACATCTGCATTCTGTTTGTCCTCTAGAGCATCCAGGACCTTGTCGTAGTGGTCCAGTAGTTGGGACAGACAGGAGTGACCTGCTCTAAACCCATGCTGCCCTGGGTAGTGTAATTGATGGTTATCTAGATGAGTGGCGATCTTGCTTCTTAGAACCCTTTCAAAGATTTTTATGATATGGGATGTTAGCGCTATTGGTCTGTAGATCTTTGCCATTGCTTTACTGCCGCCTTTGTGGAGTGGGGCTATGTCTGTTGTTTTTAGTAACTGCGGGACGACCCCAGTGTCCATGCTCCCTCTCCATAGGATGTTAAAAGCACGTGATAGGGGCTTCTTGCAGTTCTTGATGAACACTGAGTTCCATGAGTCGGGGCCTGGAGCGGAGTGCATGGGCATGTCATTTATCGCCTTTTCAAAGTCATGTGGCGTCAGGGTAATGTCAGATAGGCTTGCGTCTACCAGGTTCTGTGGCACTCTCATAAAAAATTCATTTAGGTCTTCAACTTTTAGTCTGGTTAGCGGCTCACTAAAAACTGAGTCATACTGAGACTTTAGTAACTCACTCATTTCCTTGCTGTCATCTGTGTAAGACCCATCTCGTTTTAGTAGGGGCCCACTACTGGATGTTGTTCTCGACTTTGTTTTGGCATAATAAAAGAAATACTTTGGGTTTCTTTCAATTTAATTTATGGCTTTTAGTTCTTCCCGCGTTTCTTGATTCCTGTAAGATTCCTTTAGTTTTAATTCGATGTTTGCTATTTCTCTGACCAGTGCCTCCCTACGTATTTCAGATATATTGGCCTCTTGTAGCCGCTGTTATTCTTTGCCTTCGCCTGTATAGGGAGCGCCTCTCTCTTTCTAGTTTACATCTTCTCCTCCTTTTCCTTAAGGGAATTTACCTTGAGCAAGCCTCAAGTGCCACAGAGTTAATTTGTTCTAGACATAGGTTAGGATCCGTGATGCTTAGGCTATCTTCCCAGTTTATATCATTTAGGATTTGGTTTACTTGGTCCCACCTTATGTTTTTGTTATTGAAGTTGAAATTGGAGAAGGCTCCCTCGCGATTGATCACATTTTGTCGATTTGGGGTCTCCTCATGCATGTCTGGACCTCTATTATGTTGTGATCTGAGTATATCGTTTTTGATATGATGACATTTCGTATCAGATCATCATTGTTGGTGAAGATGAGGTCCAGATGAGGTGAATTTGGTGCAGAGATTTAAAAGCTCATGTGTGTGCGAGTTTTCATCTGAGCTGCCTCCTGGTGTTATCTCTGCTACCACATTATTTGCAATATTCCTCCATTTTAGGTGCCTTAGGTTGAAGTCCCCCAGGAGCAAGATGTTGGGGGCAGGGGCTGGAAGGTTTTCCAGACATTGGTCAATTTTCAGAAGCTTTTCCTGGAATTGTTGGGCGTTGCATACGGAGGCTTGTATACAACCACGATGACCAGGTTTTGATTCTCGATCTTTACTGCTAAAACTTCAACTACATCATTTGAGGCATTTAGTAGTTCTGAACATATAAGTGACTCTGTGATATACAGGCCAACCCCCCGTTTTGCCTGTTCACTCTGTCACATCTGTATAGGTTGTAGCCAGGAATCCATATTTCATTGTCCAAGTGATCCTTTATGTGGGTCTCTGTGAAAGCCGCAAACATTGCATTTGACTCTGTAAGCAGTCCACGGATGTAAGGTATCTTGTTGTTTGTTGCTGGCTTTAGACCCTGTATATTTGCAAAGATGAATGTCGTTGGATTGGTGGTATGGGGGTTTTTTTCCTGGCACTAATATCTGTTGTTCTGGAGTGGAGGCCATTGACTGTGGTTCCACTCCAGAAATGATTGCAGTTGGTGTATTTCTGTCATTTTCTGCCAGCTTTTTTTCCTTGCGCTAAAAAACCTCTCTCTGGAGTGGCTTTGGCTACCCAGGTTTTCCCATGGTCTGGATGTTCTGTGTCGTCTTGTACCCTTTAGGTGGTGTGCCTGGCAATATAGGTTATAGCACTGTCTTTCCTGAACTGATGAGTGACACATTTCAGGGTGGAAAAGCTTACAGGAAGGGAGGTTGCATTTTCCTGTTGTCATATGGGCACGGCATTTTCTGGGGTGGTCAAAGTTGCATGTCCCATCTGTTTTCCCAGAAATTCCATGCCTGCAGATACCAAATGCATAATATTTGCATAGGCCTAGTTTGTGTTTGCTTTGTTTTTTTGTGACTGTGTTCCCTAATGTATTCCCTATTGGTGCGTGTTTTCCTGTCTCATTTCTGTCTTCAGCACTAGTGCTAACATCCCCTTTTGTTTCATCTCCAACACTAGCACCTTCAGGAGCACTGTCCACCAGGACAACACTAGCACCCTCAGGAGCACTGTCCTCCAGGACAACACTAGCACCCTCAGGAGAACTATCCTCCAGGACAACACTAGCACCCTCAGGAGAACTATCCTCCAGGACAACACTAGCACCCTCAGAGCACTGTCTTCTAGGACAACACTAGCACCCTCAGGAGCACTGTCCTCCAGGACAACACTAGCACCCTCAGGAGAACTATCCTCCAGGACAACACTAGCACCCTCAGGAGCACTGTTTTCTAGGACAACACTAGCTCCCTCAGGAGCACTGTCCTCCAGTACAACACTAGCACCCTCAGGAGAACTATCCTCCAGGACAACACTAGCACCCTCAGGAGCACTGTTTTCTAGGACAACACTAGCTCCCTCAGGAGCACTGTCCTCCAGTACAACACTAGCACCCTCAGGAGAACTATCCTCCAGGACAACACTAGCACCTTCAGGAGCGCTGTCGTTCAAGACAGCCCCTTCCAAACCACCCATCCTATTTTCCCAGCTGTCATACCATGTTGACATGTCTTTTAAGAAGGATCTTTTATTGGTGTTCTTGTCTTTTAATATAGATGCAATTCCCTCATACAGGTGTATCTCGTTTGGGCAGACCCAAAAACATCTCTCTGAGTTTATGTCAAGGGTGGTCACTGGTTGAAAATCATATACCATGGGACCATTGACCACAGAGATTGCAAGCAATCCAGGCCTGTTTCCGTCCCTTACCCTTTCTACAGACTACACAGATCTTCATGGTGGTGGTCATCTTGCAACACTTGACCACTCTCCTAGCTAGCTAGTCTATAATTTCACCAAGTTGTTTGGGTTGTGTGTGGAGTATGCTGAAAACCATTTCATTAAGTTGACTTGGCCAGTTGACGGGGATGTCCTCCAGGGAGTGATTCAAACAGTCTCCCATCAAAACTTTTATCACCTTCCAGGTGATCTGTTTAGCGAGTTCCTTCACAAGCAGTACAGATATGAAGGTCTTGGCAGAACCTGCGGTACTCCGGTATCAAGTGGTCGTGTCGAGGAGGATGTCTTTAACCCTTTACCGGGCACTCCTAGAAAAATGCGAATTTTCGAAATATATTTCCTATGAGTGGATAGAGTATCTCAGTGTAAGGGAAATGAGGCCATATAAATGGAATTCTGAAAAAAAATTAAGCTCGAAGACCCGTTATAAATGGTCCTGCCCGGTAAAGGGTGTCAAAATCTGAATGTTGCAAATTTGCAATTGTTAATAAAACACCCAATAAGTATTTTTCTATTTTATTATACAAATAGACAATATCAAAAAACATAATGGAACTTGTTTCCAAACATTTTGTAAGTATAAAAAAAATATAAAAATGAACCAAAGAGCAACATGGGCACATTGCAAAGGGATAAAACATTCAAATCCCATATTCCTGAATTTCCTGAGAAAGAACAATCATTCTAGATCACTAATTGCTACAATGAAAGGCTGTGAAGCCATTTTTGTCCTTGATGTAGATTGACTTTGCATACGGCACAGAAAAATGAGGATATGACATGATTTTTCTTTGTGCTGCAATACTTGCGAGTAAGTAACTTGCTTAGCACTGGCCAGTGACCTAGCATCAGGCCTTTCTGCACGTTGGTGCTTCATTGAAGTATTCATCACCACTGTCAAGCAATTCCAGGTCATCTGGCTCTTGATCTGAGTCACTTTCCTCCAAAATGCAGACATATTTGGACTTCTCTTTGGAGGAACCACCATAAAACAATTTCTCATTGATCTGGAAGGACAATAAAAATGTTCTGTACACACCCAGACTACTACAGAATTCATATATGCATTATAAATTTTTATATAAATATTTATTTACTGAAATTTCAAATTGGGCCTTGACGGGCAGGACCATGTTATCATGTTCCTTTTTCGTTGCACTTTTTTGAATTGCATGGTGCACTCATATTATGCTTCACAAACACTTTACATATATCTCAAAATATGCCTAAACTATTTATTTACACACTGGACACAACAATCAGTACTTACTGGCCATCAAGCGAGATGGTATCATCATGGCCTAGGAATTCCCTGAAAGGGTCAAATCCCAGAGAGTTTAAGTTAATTTTTGGAGGAGTGGGAATCCTAAACGGTGACGCCTGCAGAGTGATGATAACTGGGATGTGATCAGAACCCACATTGCCACCAGGGGAGACCCTGCAGTGGTAGAGGTCGCAATCTCTATTGGTCAAGACTATATCAGGTGTCCCTGGACGATGGCCTACAAATGTTTTAAAAAAGGGTCCTTGAAATGAGAGTGTCTTGCTGACATGATATTAAATAACTGATTTCCTTTTAAGTCACCCCGTAAGTAACCCATGCAGGGGGATAGAGGCTATATATGACTGCCGAGGAGGGAAATAGGCAGTTGAAATTATTAACGGACCATATGAGGTCGTCAGTTCTATAGCAAGAATGTTGTCCTCGTCAAAATGTATGAGGCGAAATGCATACCCAATTTTAACTAGGATGGCCACTTCACTGAAGGGCCCTCGCGATTTCTCTATAGTATAATACCCACATAACTTAATATGTTGGTCAGCCCTTACAGCTGTCTCATTTAGGAGGATTATATCAGGGTTGTGGTTATGTAATTCGACCTCAAGGAGGAATCGATTGTTAAAGAAATGTTGTATATTTACTTGTAAAATTTTATCCCCATTATTCCTTTTTGTTCGCATTTTTCTGGCGGACCGATTACTGGTGTCTGGAACTCCTGCGAGGTCGTTCCTTGGTCACTGTCCATACTCGATTCATCAAGGGAAGAAGCGTAATTTTGAGTAGTTTGCTGCGTATTGACCATGACCCTGTCTTCACTGAAGTTAGAGATATCTAAAGATGCACTCATGAGGTGTGTTAAAGCCATGTACTGAACTCAACGACCCCTCATGGGTAGGAGACCTAGGTTGCTCCAAGTTGTTATTCATCGGTTCACTGCAAGTATCGTGTTGAGGTACTTGCATTACAGTGTCAGCTTCAGTAGCGGCATTGTGTGCACCATTATCTGGTACATTTACCTGGGTAGGTATAAATGAAGCAGGTTGAGTTGTTACTAGATCTGACATTCCAGTAGAGTTGGGATTGAAGGAAGTAGGTTGCTCATGAATGGGAATAGTTGGAGGCACATACGTCCTATCATGAGGAGATTGGTCCATAATCAACTGTACATTATTTGGAATAATTATGGGATTAATCCCATTGGCCACTAACAAGTCATTGAATATGGAGGAACAGAGTTTAACATTGTTTCCAGCAATCTCCTTGGCCAGCATGAAAATAAGAGTACCTCTCTCTGCCATAGAGGATCCAGAGTTAAGTGGTAGTGCTGACCCTGGAACTTGAGACACAATAGGGGGAGAATGGGGTGCTGCAGGAGGGGCAGTAGTCCAAACATTGGAACTGGCAGAGGTGGCTGGAGGAGGCCCACCATATCCAGGGAGGCTTGGAAATGATGCTTGAGACATTGTTGGAGGTGCTTGAGTAGTGGGTTTTGCAGAAGTTGCCTGTTTCTTGGCCTCTAGAATTTTCTGAATTGTATCTTTCCTAGCAGGACAGTTTGGGGAAACAGCATGATGTTTCCCATGGCAAAGGACACACTTGGGGTTATTTGTATTATTACAATCTTTGAAAAGATGTTCACCAGAGTAGATACTGCACAGAGGTGTTTGTCTGCCACATTTGTTTGAAGTATGTCCAAACTCATAGCATTTATAATATTGCATGACATGGACATATCTCTCCAAAGAGATTTGATCAGGAGGGCATCTGGTGCCAGAGTATTTAAACCCATGTTGACACAGGTATTTAGCTTCATCTGGAGTTTGCAGGATTAATTTTAGTAAGTATCGATTGCTGGGAGGCTTAGAAAATTTGTACGCCTTGAGCACTGTAATTTCCGGGTTCTCGTTATTAAGGTCTGCAATGAGTTGTTCTGGAGAGCAGTCTCTCAAAAAACTATTTATCCGTACTACAAAGACAGTCCTTTGAGCTTGATAACTCTCAGGAGGAATGGGGATAACTCCCAGAGTCTGTAATTTGTCAACAACATCAGGCTTGAGTAGCTGAAGTAGTTCTTCCTCAGAAGAGAGGAGCGTACTGCACCAGTGTTAGTAGTAAAAAGATCAACTGGTGCAACCGTGGAATTAGAGCAAATACATTGCAATATTTCTTGCTTAAATTTCAGGTTGTCTGGAACCCGTATCCTCACTCGTATTCGTGTCATGATGCCTGGAAAGGTACATCAGACACACCACAATTGCCTTAAAAAAAAAGCAAAACTTTCCTGTGTGGCAGACCTAAACATCCTAAGTCAGCTGACTTATGAAGGTCAGCCCCTAACGACAGCCTACCCTCGAGCAGCGAGGGGGGACAGCCTCCCCTCGAGCAGTGAGGGGGACAGCCTACCCTCGAGCAGTGAGGGGGACAGCCTACCCTCGAGCAGTGAGGGAGACAGCCTACCCTCGAGCAGTGAGGGGGACAGCCTACCCTCGAGCAGTGAGGGGGACAGCCTACCCTCGAGCAGTGAGGGGGACAGCCTACCCTCGAGCAGTGAGGGGGACAGCCTACCCTCGAGCAGTGAGGGGGACAGCCTACCCTCGAGCAGTGAGGGGACAGCCTACCCTCGAGCAGTGAGGGGGACAGCCTACCCTCGAGCAGTGAGGGGTACAGCCTACCCTCGAGCAGTGAGGGGGACAGCCTACCATCGAGCAGTGAGGAGGACAGCCTACCCTCGAGCAGTGAGGGGGACAGCCTACCCTCGAGCAGTGAGGGGGACAGCCTACCCTCGAGCAGTGAGGGGACAGCCTACCCTCAAGCAGTGAGGGGGACAGCCTACCCTCGAGCAGTGAGGGGACAGTCTACCCTCGAGCAGTGAGGGGACAGCCTACCCTCGAGCAGTGAGGGGGACAGCCTACCCTCGAGCAGTGAGGGGGACAGCCTACCCTCGAGCAGTGAGGGGGACAGCCTACCCTCGAGCAGTGAGGGGGACAGCCTACCCTCGAGCAGTGAGGGGGACAGCCTACCCTCGAGCAGTGAGGGGGACAGCCTACCCTCGAGCAGTGAGGGGGACAGCCTACCCTCGAGCAGTGAGGGGGACAGCCTACCCTCGAGCAGTGAGGGGGACAGCCTACCCTCGAGCAGTGAGGGGGACAGCCTACCCTCGAGCAGTGAGGGGGACAGCCTACCCTCGAGCAGTGAGGGGGACAGCCTACCCTCTAGCAGTGAGGGGGACAGCCTACCCTCGAGCAGTGAAGGGGACAGCCTACTCTCGAGCAGTGAAGGGGACAGCCTACTCTCGAGCAGTGAGGGGGACAGCCTACTCTCGAGCAGTGAGGGGGACAGCCTACCCTCGAGCAGTGAGGGGGACAGCCTACCCTCGAGCAGTGAGGGGACAGCCTACCCTCGAGCAGTGAGGGGGACAGCCTACCCTCGAGCAGTGAGGGGACAGCCTACCCTCTAGCAGTGAGGGGGACAGCCTACCCTCGAGCAGTGAGGGGACAGCCTACTCTCGAGCAGTGAAGGGGACAGCCTACTCTCGAGCAGTGAGGGGGACAGCCTACTCTCGAGCAGTGAGGGGGACAGCCTACTCTCGAGCAGTGAGGGGGACAGCCTACTCTCGAGCAGTGAAGGGGACAGCCTACTCTCGAGCAGTGAAGGGGACAGCCTACTCTCGAGCAGTGAGGGGGACAGCCTACTCTCGAGCAGTGAGGGGGACAGGGCCCAAGACAAAGATCGACCGGATTTTAAAAAACCACACGGGCTACGGGATGGTCAAAATGTCTTGTGTTAACTCAACAAAGGCGAAGTTGCCGAAAGAGAAGAAGATAGGAAAGTCAGAAGGATAGCAGTGTAAAAAGTGTGTGTGTATGGGCCAGTGTCAATGTTCAGGTGGGGTGAGGATGGGGGAGGGGAGGAGAGGGGGGAACAAGCAAGCTTATCACACTACCCTCTTGAAGGGCATGGTGCTCTTGAAGGGATGGTGCTCTTGAAGGGATGGTGCTCTTGAAGGGATGGTGCTCTTGAAGGGATGGTGCTCTTGAAGGGATGGTGCTCTTGAAGGGATGGTGCTCTTGAAGGGATGGTGCTCTTGAAGGGATGGTGCTCTTGAAGGGATGGTGCTCTTGAAGGGATGGTGCTCTTGAAGGGATGGGGCTCGAAGTTACAGCAAGCAAGTTTTCCTCTCAGCTCTGGTCAGGAATTACTCAGGATAACCCAAAAACTGCTTGGGAATCAGTGTTCAGAGCAGGAGCGCACACGACGACCTCTATCGACGACGGCAGCTTGAAGAGTCTCCTATCTATATCTATCTATATCTAGTAGTGTGTGATGTCAGAAACTTCACCCCATCCATCTGTTCTTATAAAATTCTTATAAAATTCGGTAAGTATAGCTTACCAGCAGGATAGGGTTATGAACTACGGACCCTCCTACGGACGCCTACACTTCTCACATCTGGCTTTTATGCCGTACAGTTCTTGCGACAACTTTGGCGATGGCGGAGGCTCTATAAACACTCACTGACTGATATACTTTAGTGTCCAGGTAAGCAGTATTGCCGAAGTCGAAAATGGTATTAACGGATCTTTGAACTATCACCTCATTCACCTTTTCCAGACCCCATGACTGATTTCCTTCTTCATAGAAATGCACAATAATGATAAATATTATTATGGCAGCCTGAACCCCTCTTATGCCAGCCATAGTTACTCTTCACTCTTTATCATTTCACAACAAAAATTTGTTTTCTTTACTTTTTATTAAAAAGAAACCACTGATCCTATCAGACACCTAGCAATGTCTAGTAGCTACTCTAGAAATCACCACTGGTTACTAGTATATTTTCTGTTATCGCATACCTGGATTACCCCTCACTTGTCCCCTTACTTCGTAAACTCCCATCACTCCTCACTTCATAGTCCAGCTTCCCCTATCACATTTCTGTCTCATCTCCATCCTGGCAGTGTAAAAAGAAGTTTTAATCAAAAGCGATGTCCTTCCACAGCCCCATCAATCCCATATCGCGGGGCTCGTCGCTGTTGCTAGTCCTCGTAGAGTTGATGTGTCAGCCATTTTTAAAAGCAGTGAGGGGAAAAAGGCCACTGCCCCTGACAGATTCCTTGGAGTTTTGTCGTTAGATTTGGCGTTTTCTCCTATGTTTTCCTTCTAATGTACACTGGTCATTAATATGGAAGTCAGCTATTGAAAAAATATCCTTGGTTGGTTAACTATTCACTTCTTTCCCACATTTAGCACTGAGGGAGAGAACCGCTGGTATAGCCTGACAGTTTCCTGGAATTTGTTTTGTAGATTTATCGGTTTCTCCTGTGTTTCCCTCCCATTAACACTGCTGCAGTTGATATGATGGTCAGCTACTGTCAGTATAGTTAGAATGTCGCTTCGTAGTTGCACATCTGGCAGTAGCTGGTGATTGAATGTCAGTCCACCATGTTTAAATGTTCACTTCCTTCCCTCACTTGGCACTGAGGGAAAAAATCGACACTACACTACATTACAGACCTGTCAGTTTCCTTGTAGTTTTGTTGATTAGGTTTTCCCTTATGCTGACTTCGCGTTAACCCTGTGCAGTTGAAATGGGAGTCAGTTACTTCAGTGTAGTGGAAAACGTTGCTTGTCAGGATTGTACGTCTGGTAGTGGGTCTGGTATTTGAATGCCGGTCTCCTCTTTGACATATTTGGTCCATTTCGCTGTAGTCACCGTCAGTTTTCTAGTCACTGTAAGTTCCTTGTGTGTTGTTGCAACAGTTCTTGCAAATAGGCCATCACTGGAGTCTCAACGGCGCAGGGAATGGCAAAATGTAGGAGCAGCCTTGTTGCTGCTGCCTGCAGCGGGTCTCGTGTATCTTGATGGAGTAGAAAATGTCACTCTGTCTTCCAAATTCCCTAAGCTTTAGTCCTCTATGGACTCTTCCCTTGAAAGACGCGTGCCGGGAAGACTTAATTCTTACTTAACGGAGTCGCATATTTTTGGGGGACTCCACATTTCTTCATAATCTTGAAGGATGCATGTTTCATACTTGCTCTGGCGAGTGATGCCAACACACTGGCCGAGGTATGTAAAGAAGCCTGGTAAATCTTCGCTCCCTCCTGAAGAATTATTTCCAGCTGTCATGGCATGCATCGCTAAGAATTTAAATGGGGAAGACATGACTGTAGCAGCACCAGAACTAAAGGCAGACTTGACACTGTAGTCCAGATATGATCCTTTCTGTATGTAGGGGATGGGCAAGTCTTTTATGCCGGTGAACACTGAAATCTTTGATGTATCCTCCATCATGTTCCCCGCTAGAGTTTCCAAGAAACCGGTTGCTAACTTCGATTTTAGCTCCACCATGAAATTGAAGCTTATCTGCCGTCTCATCACTCTTTCAAAGATTTTTATGATGTGAGAAGTGAGGGCTACTGGTCTGTAATTTTTAGTTAGTGCTCTACTACCTCCCTTATGCAAAGGAGCTATATCTGCACTCTTTAAGGCCTCCGGTATTTCACCAAAGAATACTAAGGGCTCTTGCTAATGGTACTTTGCACTGCTTTATAAATAAAGCATTCCATGAACCTGGTCCAGGTGCTGAGTGAGTGGGCATGTTGTCCATTTCTTTTTCGAAATCTAATGGATTTGTACTAATGTCAGTTAGGTGGTCTGTGCAGTCTTCTGCTGGAGTGAAAAATATTTCTGCATTTTCTACCTTGCTGTCATTTAGTGGGTTGCTGAACACACTCATACTGTTCTTTTAGGATTTCACTCATTTCCTGTTCATCGTCAGTATATGAATCTCCTCTCAATAATGGTCCAATTCTACAGGTAGTTCTTAGCTTGGATTTTGCATAGGAATAGAAATATTTTGGGTTTCTTGCAATATCCTGCATGGCTCTTTGTTCCCTTTGTACTTCTTCTGTTAGGTATGACATCTTAAGTTTTTGCTCTAATTCAGTGATCTCTCGGTAAGGCTATCTCTCCTCTGTTGCAACATATTTGTGTTTTTCAACAATTCAGTAACGCGTTTTCTTCTTCTGTACCATCTCCTACGCTCTCTCTATATCTGATCTTCTTCTGGGTTTCCTCAATGGTACGTGCTTCATACATACCTTGTATGCTTCTGTATTCAGCTTCTCTAGGCACTGGTGGGGATTTAGGGCGCTCATGTCTGATTCCCATGATAAGTCTGATAGCTCTTGGTTTATTTTTTTCCCAGTCAATTCTATGGTTATTGTGTACCCACTAATGTGGGTACACAATGCCCTCACTACACACTCATTTTAGCCAAACGGACGAGACACGATACGTTGCCCTCACACAGATGATTTTTTGCCGCGGTGTTGTGTCAAAAATAATGTTCACCTTACATTTTCACATGACTTTTTACTCTCGTGAGTTTTAACGTCACAGTATTGTTTACCAGAGTCACTGTCCCTGGGTATCACCTTAACAAGTAACCTAAATTAACAGATCTTACAGGCCTGAACATTACAGGAAGTTAGAAGTTTCTACCACACATACCATAATACATTTCACAGTCCTGTTACCTGCAATTTTATATGTGTATTCACCACACGTATAACATTTATAACATTGGAGAACAATTATCCCTCACACCCCCACCCAGAAAGCAAAACACTCGGCAGACGATGCAACATCCCCCCAATGAAAAGCAGGGGTGCCACTAGCACGTTGAGAGACAACACAATAAGTATCAGGGGCCCAAAACTGTTCAATTGCCTCCCAGCATACATAAGGGGGATTACCAATAGACCCCTGGCTGTCTTCAAGCAGGCACTAGACAGGCACCTAAAGTCGGTGCCTGACCAGCCAGGCTGTGGTTCGTACGTTGGACTGCGTGCGGCCAGCAGTAACAGCCTGGTTGATCAGGCTCTGATCCAACATGAGGCCTGGTCACAGACCGGGCCGCAGGGGCGTTGACCCCTGGAACTCTCTCCAGGTAAACAATGGAAATATAAACACATAAGTAGTATAATGTGATCCTTTATTGATAACGTTTCGCCCACACAGTGGGCTTTATCAAGTCACAAACAGATCTACCTGAGTGAAAGGTACAAGAGTATTTATAGGATTTAGTCAGGTGGAGAATGCTGCATGTCTAGAACCTTGAGTAGCTTTAAAAGCTACCCAAGGTTCTAGACTGTATCACGGTACTTGGAAGATTGTCACATGCAGCATTATTCACCTGACTAAATCCTATAAATACTCTTGTACCTCTCACCAAGGTAGATCTGTTTGTGACTTGATAAAGCCCACTGTGTGGGCAAAACGTTGTCAATAAAGGATCACATTATACTGCTTGTGTTTATATTTCCATGGATTAAACCTGTTTACCTCACATAGTCCAGGCTGGCCGTCTCCCACCGAGGCAGGGTGACCCGAAAAATAAAGTTTCACTTTCATTCACACTATCACTGCCTTGCTAAGAGGCGCGCAGATACAACAGTTTAGATATCCTTGTAAACAGCAAATATGTAGATGAATGGTTCAGAAAACCGACAAGTTGATAAATTTGACACATATGCAACACTTGGGTATCTTTATTGTGGACTGATGAAGCCACTGTGTGGCGAAACGTTTCCACAATAAAGATACCCAAGTGTTGCATATGTGTCTAATTTATCAACAAACAGCAAATAACCCAAACCAATCCTTTAGAGTGCAGACACTGTACTTCCCACCTCCAGGACTCAAGTCCGACTAACCTTGCTCACGCTCCACCTCGGAAAGTCCCAAAAACCATTTGTCTTCATTCATATCTAACACGCTCACTCATACCTGCTATGTCTGTCCAAGCCTTCCCCGAGACACTCCACCAATCTCCACTCTACCCCACCACATCACACTGGTGTAATTCTTATTAACCTCCAAGCCCAAGAATACTATATGGATTTACCGCATTTAAATTTCCTATCTGCCGAGACACTGCCTCGACCATGAATAATAGGTTTCGGGTCTCTTCTTATTTGCTGAAGACCTTCGAGCTGAAAACATGTTAAAAAGAATATGTTTAATATTTTGCCAAAGTTGGTACATTCGTACTCCGTCAATGTACTCACCCAGTGTACATCTACCTTTCAGGACGTCACATAATGCCACGGAACGTCACATAGTGTTTCAGAATGTCGCATAGTATCTCAGGACAAAGCATAATGCTTCAAGTCATGACCTAAATTTTCAGAGGACCACATTATATCTCGGGATAGTATATGAAACTATATATGACGTACGTGCCGTAAGTGTTAATCTTTTCAATTGCCCCCCGAAACCCTCTCCAACACATCTGTCAAACTGTCAACAAGTGATCCTAATTCAGTCAGGGCAATCACTCGCCGTACTGTTATAATTGGAGTGAATAAACTTAGTTAATTACCTTTAAATTCTGTTCTTTCACCATTTCAATAAGCTGATCCAGTTTTGATGCCTCTTCCATAGCTTCTGATTTAGGATTTAGGAGTTCTAGTTAGCAGTAATCTGAAACCAAGACAACGATGCATAAGCGTTCCCAATAGATAACAGAATCCTTGGCTTCATATAAATAATAAAAGTCCTCAAGTTGTTCTTCAACTCTATATATCCTTGGTTAGGCCTCATTTAGATTATGCTGCACAGTTCTGGTCACCGTATTACAGAATGGATATAAATGCACTGGAAAACGTACAGAGGAGGATGACAAAGTTGATCCCATGTGTCAGAAATCTTCCCTATGAGGATAGACTGAGGGCCTTGAATCTGCACTCTAGAAAGGCGTAGAATTAGGGAGAATATGATTGAGGTGTATAAATGGAAAACAGGAATAAATAAAGGGGATGTAAATAGCGTGCTGAAAATATCCAGCCAAGACAGGACTCGCAGCAATGGTTTCAAGTTGGAAAAGTTCAGATTCAGGAAGGATATAGGAAAGCACTGGTTTGGTAATAGAGTTGTGGATGAGTCGAACAAACTCCCGAGTACCGTCATAGATGCTAAGATGTTGTGTTGTTTTAAAAATAGGTTAGATAAATACACGAGTGGGTGCGTGTTGGACCTGACTAGCTTTTGCTGTCTTACGCAGTGCTCCTTCCTTAAGTGGAAGTGACCTAACTACCTGGAGTTAACCCTCTCCAGGTAAACTCCAGGTAGTCAGGTCACTTCCATTTAAGGAAGGAGCACGGCATAAGACCTAGTAACACAAAATAGTCAGATAAAGACCCAAGAACTAGAGTCCTGCAGCAAATTTAGTAGACAACAAGCTATCGTTACACCTCGGGAAAACGGAAGCCATACTCTTTGGTACGAAACATGGAAATAAATGTTGTTAAATTAGACACATATGCAACACTTGGGTATCTTTATTGAGGAAAACGTTTCGCCACACACTTGCTTCATCAGTCCAATACAAAGTACAATGTGATCCTTTAGCAGATTACAATGGGCTTAGAGAACACTTATCATCTGTGGACTGGGGTAACGAAGAGAGCTATCAATATGACAGTTTTCTTAACACTATACAGGCTGCCCAAAGAACATTTATCCCGTATAAAGAAATTAGATCAAGTAGAAATGACCCAAAATGGATGAATAATAGGCTCAAATATCTTTGTCTTCATTCATATCTAACACGCTCACTCATACCTGCTATGTCTGTCCAAGCCTTCCCCGAGACAGTCCACCAATTTCCACTCTACCCCACCACATCACACTGGTGTAATTCTTATTAAACATCCAAGCCCAAGAATAATATATGGACTTACCACATTTAGATTCCCTATCTGCCGAGACACTGCCTCGACCATGAATAAGAGGTTTCGGGTATCTCTTCTGATTTGTTATGATATTCCTGAAGATCTTCAAGCTGAAAGCATGTTAAAAAGAATATGGGGTCGACAGAGCACCCGACGATGCCATATTGTCTATTCCCTCAGGTGGAGACACGGAGTGGACAAAAAAATATGAGAATATGGGAAAGAAAATAACAAGGGGAAATTTCTAGAATAGGAGAGAATAGAAGGTAGCCCTCTGTTCTCTTGGAAGTATGCTGCCACCACCTGCTCTTTTAATAGTGGGAGAGATAAAAGTAGCCATAGTCATAGGAGAAGGAAGGAAAACACGGAGTTTGGGTTAGAGCAGCAGAAAACCCAGTGAGAAATACAGGATAGTTATAACAAGGTAGTGGTCCTGATAAGTACTGGCTCTTAGGGTAGCATGGCCTGAAAAACATGAGTAGTAGGCACCTTATCAGGGGCTTGACTCTCCAAAGAAAATGATATCATCAATAGGTTATTAAATTTAGCCTCTGACACATGGACCTTATATACATGGCTCAAAGGGGAGAGTAAAACATACCCAGATAAAACCACTTACAATTACAACACCCTCCCCCCAACCATTGTGGAAGTCCCGTTCAAATCCAACTCCTCTCACTCACAAGAACACAGAAATAAGGAACAATGCAGCAAGCCAATTGGTCCACACTAGGTAGGTTCCCCTAAAACCCAGAACCAATCCCACAAACAAAATCTACCAAACCCACCTACACCATCCATGGAATATGCTTTGATAATCAGGGCACAATAAGATAGGGTACTGAAGGAGCTGAAGCACCTGGGCCATCACTGAATGAGCCGAAGCTCATGATCCATCACCGAGGGAGCTGAAGCACCTGGTCCATCACCGAGGCACCGAGGGAGCTGAAGCACCTAGTCCATCACCAGGACACTGAAGGAGCTGAAGCACCTGGTCCATCACCAGGACACTGAAGGAGCTGAGGCACCTGGTCCATCACCAGGACACTGAAGGAGCCGAAGCACCTGGTCCATCACCAGGACACTGAAGGAGCTGAAGCACCTGGTCCATCACCAGGACACTGAAGGAGCTGAGGCACCTGGTCCATCACCAGGACACTGAAGGAGCTGAGGCACCTGGTCCATCACCAGGGCATTGAGGGAGCCGAAGCACCTGGTCCATCACCAGGACACTGAAGGAGCTGAGGCACCTGGTCCATCACCAGGGCATTGAGGGAGCCGAAGCACCTGGTCCATCACCAGGACACTGAAGGAGCTGAGGCACCTGGTCCATCACCAGGGCATTGAGGGAGCCGAAGCACCTGGTCCATCACCAGGACACTGAAGGAGCTGAGGCACCTGGTCCATCACCAGGGCATTGAGGGAGCCGAAGCACCTGGTCCATCACCAGGACACTGAAGGAGCTGAGGCACCTGGTCCATCACCAGGGCATTGAGGGAGCCGAAGCACCTGGTCCATCACCAGGACAATAGAAAATGCCCATTATTCCTTTTAAACTTTGCTTTTGTGGTTTACAGGATGAATTTTTGACATAAAATGGCTAAATTTCAATATTTTTTGCTAGTTTTGGATGTAAAACAAAAACATATAATAAAATAAATAAAATTTACATAAAATAAAATTTACACAAATTTTATTTTAATTTTTATGAAACATGTTTACAAAGTTAAAAATGAGCAGTTTTTCTAGATTTGCGAGCAGCAACAAATCACTTTCCCGTTTAAGCCCAAAATCTAGTCTCCCATCATGTTTTCATTATAAGATCCCTGATATCTATGTTCAAAGTCCATTATATCTTAGTGGAAGCGCTTCCTTTGCTCCTCTGAGTATGCTCCCATATTCTCCTTGAAATTGTCAAGATGAGCATCAAGGATATGGACCTTAAGGGACGTCCTACAGCCCATCTGACCATAGCTTTTTACCAAGGTCTCAACAAGTTCCACATAGTAATTGTCAGCCTTGTTGTTGCCCAGAAAGCCCTGTGCTACAGCAACAAAACTCACAGGCTTCCTTTTCCTTCTCTGTGAGCTTCTTTGGAAATTGTGATCACTCCATGATTTTCCTGACTTGTGGTCCAGTGAAGGTGCCAGCCTTCACCTTTGCCTCTGATAGCTTGGGAAAGAAATCTTGAAGATATTTGAAGGCTGCAGACTCTTTATCACGAGCTGTAACAAACTGTTTCATTAGCCCTAGTTTGATGTGTAATGGAGGGAACAAAACCTTTTGAGGATCCACCAATGGTTTATGTTTGATATTATGTCTTCCTATTACGAACTTAGTCCTTTGAGGCCATTTCTTCCTCTGGTAATGTGCTGCTCTGTCTACTATTCCAATGACAAAGATAACAGGGAAACTTGGTAAAACCTCCTTGGAGTCCCATCAAAAATGCCACCATTTTGAAGTCTCCAATAACCTTCCAGCCATACTTATCATAGTTCAAAGCTTCCAGTAAAAGTTTGACACTGTTATAGTCCTCCTTAAGATGCACTGAATGAGCCAAGGGAAGAGATGGATACTTGTTCCCATTGTGCAGAAGTACAGCTTTTAGGCTTCTGGAGGAGCTGTCAATGAAGAGTCTCCACTCATCTGGGTTGTATGCAGTGCCAATTGCATCAAACAAGCATGATACATCATTACAGTAGCACAACCTGTCTTCATTAGTGAAGAAGCTTGAGAAATGTTGGTGATGTTTTCTTTGGCTTGTAACTTGCACACTTTCATCCACCAAAAATCAAAAGCTCAGCATTTGACTTTGTCAAACCAAGATCTCTGATAAGGTCATTGAGATCTGTTTGGTTTGGGTAGTAAGGATTCTACTCAACAGCTGCATCTGTGAGATCATAGTCTTGTTCACTGTGCTCTTCATTTTCTGATTTGCTGCTTTCTTCTTCTGACAGTTGACTTCTTTCTGGAGGTGTAGGTACAGGAAGATCAGCACTGTGTGGTACTGGTGCAATAGATAAGAAATAGTAGGTGCATTTTTCCCAGTTTGGTGTTTGGAAGGATCAGTGGGTTGAGTGATCAGTGGGTTCACGCCATATTCTAGGAACAGCAAACTTCGTGGCTCTTTTTTTCTCTATACCATAATGTAAAAAAGCAAAAGAATTAATTTCTGTTACATACATTTCATTTAAAAAATGTTCATATAACTAATGACTTTCTTACCTTCCAATGTTTTCTTACAATGCTGACAAGCAACATGAGTTGCCCAGGTCTTGTCTTGGTCCCCAACTGGCATGCCAAAATATGCTTCCAAGCTTCACAAGTTTTTAGATGCTGTTACAGAGAACTTTGCTCTTGTCTTAATGAACTGACCACATGTAACAGAATGCATCTGGAGCATGATTGCAGCCTCTTGATGACATTTCACTTCTTATGATGTGTCTTCTCAGGCAGCCAAAGTTAAACTGAATGCTGGTTTGTGAGCCACTGTTTTTATATTTGCCAAGCAAAACCCTAGAACATAATAGTTTTACATCAGTCTTTCTTGAAAGTGTTCCAGAAGTGTCCTGACTACAAACGCAAAGTTCTGGGATCAAAATTACTTTTTTAAATTTTGTTTAGTTATAAAGAATTGGGAAATGATGCTTATTTCCCAGGAACACCACAAAAGTGAAATTTTGTTACATAGTGAATTTTGTGAAACTGCATTTATGTGTACCTGTACCTAAATAAACTTACTTATACCCATTCTCAGAGTGCTGTATGTACTGCACAACTCTCCATGGAATTGGAATCACTCTCCAATTCCTTGGCTCAAGTCTGATGACCTCCCAACCACTGTGTGATCCCTGTGGGTCTAGTGCTTTCCCCTGAATACAATAATTGCCACCCAGTGGGGAATTGAAAGTCTCAGTAAATTGCCAGCATAGCACTCTACCATACACCAATCAAGTAATAGTGAACCATAATGAAACAAAGATGCATACAAAAGAATTTACTTGTATTATACAGAAAAAAACATTCATAAATATTAATTACATTAGTTCAGTAATACAGTACTGTAATAAATACTGTAATGTGAGATATGCAGCTCTCCACTTAAAATAGAGAGCATATGATGAGGTTATGCCTGAGACTAAACCTTTAATACTCTGATAGTGACTGTTGAGAACATTTAGGGTTCACAAAAGTTTGTAGTCAGAAGCAGGTACTTCCAGGGAAGGGTGTTCCAATAGCTATATAGCAAACCTAGGACACACACATGGTGATCCTTTATAGCATATTAGGTTGGAAAATATGGTTTCAGTAAGCCAGTGGCTTTTAATCACAAGCATATAGTGCCAAAATGTCAACAATAACTTGATTACCAATATCAGGAAAAGTATGACAGTGGTTATCTGCTCACCGAGCATGGGTCATTATCTGACCCACATTAGGAGGGATTTCCTGATGAATGTAACAACAACCTCTGATGGCCTTTTTTTCTGGGGTGTTTCCCTCCTGGCCCATCTTGAGTTCATATAATGCCTTGTTTACACATCCTGCTCCTCAAGTGTACCATAAACAGGAAAAACTCTTGAACATGAGAGTAAACTGCTCTTTGTAGGTGTTATGATACTACATGGGGCTGTACTCTCCTTGCCTCCAACATCTAGATAATAAGTAATAGTTCTTGATATAGAAAGAAGTAAATAGTCTTCACCAGATAGCCTGGGTATGAACTTTAAAATCCTCTACTATCTGCCTTTAACATGGGTTAGAGAAGTGACGAGCATTCTCGATGTTAAGAATGACTGTGATCCAGGAGTGAGTTGAGAGTCAGCTGTGCATTTGTGGCAATAATTTCCACTAATACTAATCACTTTAAGCCCTCAAGGCTGTATGACCCTTGTGGGTTTAGCCCTTACTTTTGATTATAATAATTTATTCCCTCAAACCACAGAACATTGAAGGTCATGTATACACCGAGGTGTATGTATCCAAGCAATTATTCACCAAGAGTTTGCTTTAACCCCTATTTTAGGGATTAAAGCATTGTTCCCCAAAATGGTTAATAGCTACCCCTATGGGTCAATATTAATCACTTTGGGGTTAATATTAAAGGGGGTCAATAAATGGCTGAGGGTCAAAACGGTCAGTACATGGTTGAAGCTGGTTTTAGCCATGTAAATGCAGTTCTAACTAAACAGACTAAACCTGAAGAAGCGTGGCGATTTACCATTGAAACCCACCAATCACCAACCAATATGCCCTTGTTGATCCTCAACAGATGTACCCTTCCCAGTAATATCAGCAGTTTCAGTAAAAAAAAAAAGTTATGTTAAATCTTATATTTTTCATAATTTAAATATTTTTTTATGAAATTATTATTATTATTATTTATATTGAGGACTTGAGTTCTGGAGGTGGGAAGTACAGTGCCTGCACTCTGAAGGAGGGGTGTTGATATGTTGTTGTTTTTTAATTGTATATCTGTAGTGTGGGCACACATTTGCTAAGGCAGTGATGGGGTGAATGATGATGAAAGTGTTTCTTCTTTTTGGGGTCATCCTGCTTTGAGGGAATGGCAGGATGACCTAATGTTTGGGGTTGATCAACAATCTGAAACTTCATTAAGGGATCAATGAGTTGAATAGTTTGGGGACCCCTGGATAAGTATCCCTGACCAGTGTTGTAGTCGATAGGCTTTAAACCTGATAAGCCTACCAGTCAACAGGACATTCTTCCATGTAATTTCCACCACCGGGCGGTGGTGTAGGACCGCCACCGGGCGGTGGTGCTGGGCCGCCACCGGGCGGTGGTGCAGGACCGCCACCGGGCGGTGGTGCAGGGCCGCCACCGGGCGGTGGTGTAGGGCCGCCACCGGGCGGTGGTGCAGGGCCGCCACCGGGCGGTGGTGCAGGGCCGCCACCGGGCGGTGGTGCAGGGCCGCCACCGGGCGGTGGTGCAGGGCCGCCACCGGGCGGTGGTGCAGGGCCGCCACCGGGCGGTGGTGTAGGGCCGCCACCGGGCGGTGGTGCAGGACCGCCACCGGGCGGTGGTGCAGGGCCGCCACCGGGCGGTGGTGCAGGGCCGCCACCGGGCGGTGGTGCTGGGTCGCCACCGGGCGGTGGTGCAGGGTCGCCACCGGGCAGTGGTGCAGGGTCGCCACCGGGCAGGGGGTGCTGGGTCGCCACCGGGCGGTGGTGCAGGGTCGCCACCGGGCAGTGGTGCAGGGTCGCCACCGGGCGGTGGTGCAGGGCCGCCACCGGGCGGTGGTGCTGGGTCGCCACCGGGCGGTGGTGCAGGGTCGCCACCGGGCAGTGGTGCAGGGTCGCCACCGGGCAGTGGTGCTGGGTCGCCACCGGGCAGTGGTGCTGGGTCGCCACCGGGCAGTGGTGCAGGGTCGCCACCGGGCAGTGGTGCTGGGTCGCCACCGGGCAGTGGTGCAGGGTCGCCACCGGGCAGTGGTGCTGGGTCGCCACCGGGCAGTGGTGCTGGGTCGCCACCGGGCAGTGGTGCAGGGTCGCCACCGGGCAGTGGTGCTGGGTCGCCACCGGGCAGTGGTGCAGGGTCGCCACCGGGCAGTGGTGCAGGGTCGCCACCGGGCAGTGGTGCAGGGTCGCCACCGGGCAGTGGTGCAGGGTCGCCACCGGGCAGTGGTGCTGGGTCGCCACCGGGCAGTGGTGCAGGGTCGCCACCGGGCAGTGGTGCAGGGTCGCCACCGGGCAGTGGTGCAGGGTCGCCACCGGGCAGTGGTGCTGGGTCGCCACCGGGCAGTGGTGCTGGGTCGCCACCGGGCAGTGGTGCAGGGTCGCCACCGGGCAGTGGTGCAGGGTCGCCACCGGGCAGTGGTGCTGGGTCGCCACCGGGCAGTGGTGCTGGGTCGCCACCGGGCAGTGGTGCAGGGTCGCCACCGGGCAGTGGTGCTGGGTCGCCACCGGGCAGTGGTGCAGGGTCGCCACCGGGCAGTGGTGCTGGGTCGCCACCGGGCAGTGGTGCTGGGTCGCCACCGGGCAGTGGTGCAGGGTCGCCACCGGGCAGTGGTGCTGGGTCGCCACCGGGCAGTGGTGCAGGGTCGCCACCGGGCAGTGGTGCTGGGTCGCCACCGGGCAGTGGTGCTGGATCGCCACCGGGCAGTGGTGCAGGGTCGCCACCGGGCAGTGGTGCTGGGTCGCCACCGGGCAGTGGTGCTGGGTCGCCACCGGGCAGTGGTGCAGGGTCGCCACCGGGCAGTGGTGCAGGGTCGCCACCGGGCAGTGGTGCAGGGTCGCCACCGGGCAGTGGTGCTGGGTCGCCACCGGGCAGTGGTGCAGGGTCGCCACCGGGCAGTGGTGCAGGGTCGCCACCGGGCAGTGGTGCAGGGTCGCCACCGGGCAGTGGTGCTGGTTCGCCACCGGGCAGTGGTGCAGGGTCGCCACCGGGCAGTGGTGCAGGGTCGCCACCGGGCAGTGGTGCAGGGTCTCCACCGGGCAGTGGTGCTGGGTCGCCACCGGGCAGTGGTGCTGGGTCGCCACCGGGCAGTGGTGCTGGGTCGCCACCGGGCAGTGGTGCAGGGTCGCCACCGGGCAGTGGTGCAGGGTCGCCACCGGGCAGTGGTGCTGGGTCGCCACCGGGCAGTGGTGCAGGGTCGCCACCGGGCAGTGGTGCTGGGTCGCCACCGGGCAGTGGTGCTGGGTCGCCACCGGGCAGTGGTGCAAGGTCGCCACCGGGCAGTTGTGCAGGGTCGCCACCGGGCAGTGGTGCAGGGTCGCCACCGGGCAGTGGTGCAGGGTCGCCACCGGGCAGTGGTGCTGGGTCGCCACCGGGCAGTGGTGCAGGGTCGCCACCGGGCAGTGGTGCTGGGTCGCCACCGGGCAGTGGTGCTGGGTCGCCACCGGGCAGTGGTGCAGGGTCGCCACCGGGCAGTGGTGCTGGGTCGCCACCGGGCAGTGGTGCAGGGTCGCCACCGGGCAGTGGTGCAGGGTCGCCACCGGGCAGTGGTGCAGGGTCGCCACCGGGCAGTGGTGCTGGGTCGCCACCGGGCAGTGGTGCTGGGTCGCCACCGGGCAGTGGTGCAGGGTCGCCACCGGGCAGTGGTGCTGGGTCGCCACCGGGCAGTGGTGCAGGGTCGCCACCGGGCAGTGGTGCAGGGTCGCCACCGGGCAGTGGTGCAGGGTCGCCACCGGGCAGTGGTGCTGGGTCGCCACCGGGCAGTGGTGCTGGGTCGCCACCGGGCAGTGGTGCAGGGTCGCCACCGGGCAGTGGTGCAGGGTCGCCACCGGGCAGTGGTGCAGGGTCGCCACCGGGCAGTGGTGCAGGGTCGCCACCGGGCAGTGGTGCAGGGTCGCCACCGGGCAGTGGTGCTGGGTCGCCACCGGGCAGTGGTGCTGGGTCGCCACCGGGCAGTGGTGCAGGGTCGCCACCGGGCAGTGGTGCAGGGTCGCCACCGGGCAGTGGTGCAGGGTCGCCACCGGGCAGTGGTGCTGGGTCGCCACCGGGCAGTGGTGCTGGGTCGCCACCGGGCAGTGGTGCAGGGTCGCCACCGGGCAGTGGTGCTGGGTCGCCACCGGGCAGTGGTGCAGGGTCGCCACCGGGCAGTGGTGCTGGGTCGCCACCGGGCAGTGGTGCAGGGTCGCCACCGGGCGGTGGTGCAGGGCCGCCACCGGGCGGTGGTGCAGGGCCGCCACCGGGCGGTGGTGCATGGCCGCCACCGGGCGGTGGTGCATGGCCGCCACCGGGCGGTGGTGCAGGGCCGCCACCGGACGGTGGTGCAGGGCCGCCACCGGGCGGTGGTGCAGGGCCGCCACCGGGCGGTGGTGCTGGGCCGCCACCGGGCGGTGGTGCTGGGCCGCCACCGGGCGGTGGTGCAGGGTCGCCACCGGGCGGTGGTGCTGGGCCGCCAGTAGATGCTGGTTCATTTACATTGCGGATGGATCTACGTCGAGTTTTGCAGGGTGGTCTCTTTGGACCATTCTTATTTGCAATATTACCACCTGCAACATTGTTGTTGATTATTACATTGATGCTGGTAGCGTTACCCTTAGGTGGTACCGGATAATGGGTTACCTTGGGAGGGCTGTAGGTGGTGACGGCGCTGTGGCAGGTGCCTAGGAAAAAGCAGATCCCATATTTAAAGAGAAGACCTAAGATCGCCAAAGCCACAGCAGCATAAATATTAACACAGTGTTTGGTGTCATACAAGACGCTACTCAAACTGAAGCAAGCTTTGTCCCTCTGAACCGGTTTTGTGACTGGTCCACCATGGTAGTAGTAATTAGGGACACTCCTGCCTTCCACATCATATCTGTATTAAATAAGATACATGTTAATTTTGATCTAAATTGCATATAAATTTGGGTTTTAGTTTTGAAGTTCAATGCATTAAGTACTAGTATACACACGCCTCCTTTTGTCTCTTATCCTCATTAACTTCTTGTACATAAATAATATCTTAATTTCATTGATTATGAAAGACGTATCCTTCATGGGTGAGGGTGAGGGTTCTTG
>WNWK01023792.1:0-30588 GCA_009830355.1 Cherax destructor | reverse complement strand
AAAGAAAAAAAAAGGGGGGAAAACGTGGAGGAATGGGGTCCTGGGAGGAATAAAAGGGGAGCGCAAATCCCCCCCGGGCCCAAGAGGCCCTCAACCCCGCAAGAGTGATGATGCTAAAAGGAACCCTGCCCCCCCTTCATCCCAAAGTAAACCAGAAACCCGGGGATAGAACCCTTTCCACCAGCCATCTCGGGGGAAAAAAGAGGGGCGGTCGGGTATCCGCCACAAAGATACCCCCTTGGGCCACCACCCCGAACCCGGGAAAGGTGGCCCCGAGTTTAAACCCGTCCCCAAAAGATCCCCAAAAGGCCCCCCCCGGGTGCCCCAGGGATCGACACCCCCAGGCATCCAGTTTCCCACGGCAAACTACACCACCGCCAAGGCCCCTCAACGGAAGGGGATGGACTACAACCCCCTTCCCCTACCTAGGAACCGGGAATGCCTGGGGGAGAGAAGTCCCGGGAAAACTGGGAAGGAAATAAGGGAGGATGAGGGGGAGGAGGGGAAAAGGGGAAAAGGGGGGATGGGGAAGATGGGAAAAAGGGGGGGGATTGGGGAAATTGGTTCGGCCCGGGAGGAAGGCCCCCGGGCCCAAATTCCTCAGACCGATATTTTTTCCCCTCGCCAAGGAGCCCCTTAAAGAGGCCCCCTTTCGTAAGAGTCTTTTTGTGAGGTAATCTATCGAAGGCCTTACTGAAATCCAAGTAAACTATATCATATTCTTTATCACTGTCTACTGCTTCAAATGTTTTATTGAAAAACGTCAGTAAATTTGTCAGGCAGGAACGACCTCTCGTGAACCCATGCTGAGATTCATTAATCAAATTATGTTCTTCAAGGTGACTTCTAATAATATCAGCTATAATTTATTCTAATAATTTGCCTACTATAGATGTGAGGCTTATTGGATGGTAATTTGATGGAATTGACTTATCCCCTGATTTGAATATAGGAACTACATTAGCTATCTTCCACATCTCTGGCACACCACCAGTTAGGATGGACGTATTAAACACATTCGTTAATGGCTGACTAAGTTCCATCTTGCATTCTTTTAGTACCCTGAAAACAACTCGTCGGGTCCCGGGACTTATTTTGCTTCAGTTTATCTATCTGTTTGATAACCATGTCCCTCGTGACAGTAATATTAGTTAACTTGAATTCTTCAGGAACTGAATAATTGTTAATTTCTGGAAGCTCATTTACGTCTTCTTGTGTAAAGACTGACAAAAAATAGTCATTAAATAGAGAACACATTTCCAGTTCGTTATCCGTCAGCTGTCCATTCCCAATTTTCAGAGGTCCTACCTTTTCCCTCACCTTCGTCCTATACACTTGAAAGAACCCTTTGGATTAGTCTTTGATTCATTAGCAACCTTAATATCATAGTCACGTTTAGCCTTTCTAATCCCCTTTTTTACTTCTCTTTTCAACTGAACATGTTGGTCAATATGGTTAACATCTCCTCTTTTGATGCGCCTATAAATTCCTCTTTTCTCCCCTAATAGATGTTTTAGCCTCCTGTTAATCCATTTGGGATCGTTATTATTTGACCTAAATTCTCTCTGGGGAATAAATTTACTCTGTGCACGTTGTACATTGTTAAGAAAAAATCATAAACGCAGATTCCATCGTAATCATTAGCTAGATTACCCCAGTCGAGATTAGACAGGTGTTCTCTAAGTCCAATATAGTCGGCAGAACGAAAATCAGGAACTTTTACCGTATTATCCATTTTCTCGTACTCCCAGGTAATATTAAAAGTAATGGATTTGTGATCACTTGCGCCAAGCTCTTCAGTGATCTCCAGATTATTTACAAAAGTTTCTTTATTTGACAAGACTAGGTCGAGCAAATTATTACCTCTGGTCGGCTCCGTCACACACTGCTTCAGAAAACAGTCCTGAACTACTTCCATAAAGTCACTGGACTCCAGATTACCGGTCAAAGAAGTCCAGTCAATTTGACTAAAGTTAAAATCCCCTACTATCACTACGTTATTGTGTCTAGAAGCCCTAACAATTTCGTCCCAAAGAGGTCTCCCTCTATCGTGATCCAAGCCTGGAGGTCGGTATATTACACCTACAATCAGTTTTTCTTGACCTTCTAGAAACTCTACCCAAACAGATTCTGTTAATGATCCATCTATTTTTATGCCTGTTTTTATGCAGCAATTTATATTTTCTCGTACATATAATGCAACTCCACCCCCTTTCCCATTATATCTATCTACATGGAACAACTTAAACCCCTGAATATGACACTCAGCAATCATATCCCGACTCTTTATATTATACCATGTTTCAGTTATTGCAATGACATCAAAGTTCCCAGCACATGCTACCAAACGTAATTCGTTAATTTTATTTCTGGTGCTTCGACAGTTAGTGTAAAATACATTGAGATGTATCTTCTTGTGAACCTTTTTCATATTCAGCTTTTGTTTTACACAATTTCTGTTACTATTATTACCCAGTGTTACTCAATTACTGTTATTGTTAAGATTTATGATATCAAAGCCTGAATCAATATTTTTGACACTCATTATTCACAATTCCTAAACCCATACCTCAAACTAATCCTAGTTTAAAGCCCTAACAACATCCTCAACTGAGCTAGAGAGAAATTCTACACCTGCCCTGGATAAGTGAACCCCATCCCTGACATACATGTCATTTCGGCCATAGAAGTGGTCCCAGTTGTCAATGAATGGGACTGCATTATCCTTACAGTGTTTGTCCAGCCAGCAATTTATGCCAATCGCTCTGGACAGCCATTCATTTCCAACACCCTTTCTTGGCAAAATGCCACATAAAACAGGGCGCCCTCCCTTCTTCCTAATTATGTCTATTGCTGTCCTGTACCTTCTAACTAATTCCTCACTTCTACGCTTGCCTACATCATTGCCTCCAGCACTGAGGCAGATAATAGGATTGATCCCATTACCGTTCATGATGTTGTCAAGCCGGCTAACAATATCCTCCATCTCAGCCCCAGGAAAGCAAACCCTCTGTCTCCTACTCCTATCCTTCAAGCAGAATGCCCTATCCATATACCTAACCTGGCTATCCCCAACAACAACAACAATGTTTTTACCTTCCTTGGTGTCGTTCGTCGTGACGTTCCCAGTAGTCGACTCACATTCATGGGTAGCACGGAGAAGGCGTTCGATGTTTCCACAGCAGTCTCTTTCGTCTTCATCGTTTCTAACTCTCCATTAGTTTTCTTGATCTTCAACTTCGTTCCATGAAGTCCGGCCACTGCCCAGGTTCCCTTCTTGACCTGAGGACTCACAACAGGAGGATTACTACGAATCCTCTTGTTTTCCTCCGTCAATCGCCGAATCTCAAGCTTCGCTACCCTCAATTCCTCCTTAAGCTGCTGGTAAAGTTGCTCAATGGATGGCATCTTGGTTCACTTCACAGAGCAAAGTGGTTCAGTCTACAGAGAACCCTGTAGACTGTATCTCTCCCGCCTGCGTTCTAGGGAGTACAGGTTTAGGAACTTCAAGCGTTCCCGTAATTGAGGTGGTTTATTGCAGTTATGCATGCCGTGAAGGTTCTCTGCACATTTTCTAGGTCAGGAATTTCACCTGCCTTGAAAGGTGCAGTTAGTGTCAGCAATATTCCAGCCTAGATAGAACAAGTGATCTGAAAAGTGTCAACATGGGCTTGGTATCCCTGGTTTTGAAGGTTCTCATTATCCATCCTGTCATTTTTCTAGCAGATGCAATTGCTACAGTGTTATGGGCCTTGAAGGTGAGATCCTCTGACATGATCACTCCCAGGTCTTTGACATTAGTTTTTCGTTCTATTGTGTGGTTGGAATTTGTTTTGTACTCCGATGAGATTTTAATTTCTTTACGTTTTCCATATTTGAGTAATTGAAATTTCTCATAATTGAACTTCATATTGTTTTCTGCAGCCCATTTAAAGATTTGGTTTATGTCTGCTTGGAGTCATGAAGTGTCTTCAACAGTGGACACTGTCATACAGATTCAGGTATCATCTGCAAAGGAAGACACGGCACTGTGGCTTATATCCCTGCCTATGTCCGATATGAGGATGAGGAACAGGATGGGAGCGAGTGCTGTGCCTTGTGGAACAGAGCTTTTCACTGTAGCTGCCTTAGACTTTACTCTGTTGACTATTACTCTTTGTGTTCTACTTGTTAGGAAATTATAGATCCATCTACCCACTTTTCCTTTTATTCCTTTATCACGCATTTTGTGTGCTATTACACCATGGTCACACTTGTCAAAGGCTTTTGCAAAGTCTGTGTATATAACATCTGCATTTTGTTTGTCTTCTAGAGCATTCAGAACCTTGTCGTAGTGGTCCAGTAGTTGGGACAGACAGGAGCGATCTGCTCTAAACCCATGCTTCCCTGGGTTGTGTAATTGATGGGTATCTAGATGAGTGGCGATCTTGCTTCTTAGAACCCTTTCAAAGATTTTTATGATATGGGACGTTAGCGCTATTGGTCTGTAGTTCTTTGTTATTGCTTTACTGCCCCTTTGTGGAGTGGGGCTATGTCTGTTGTTTTAGTAACTGCGGGACGACCCCAGTGTCCATGCTCCCTCTCCATAGGATGTTAAAAGCACGTGATAGGGGCTTCTTGCAGTTATTGATGAACACGGAGTTCCATGAGTCTGGGCCTGGAACGGAGTGCATGGGCATGTCATTTATTGCCTTTTCGAAGTCATTTGGCATCAAGGTAATGTCAGATAGGCATGCGTCTGCCAGTTCTGTGGCACTCTCATAAAAAAATAATTTAGGTCTTCGACTTTCAGTCTGGTTAGCGGCTCGCTAAAAACTGAGTCATACTCATTTCCTTGCTGTCATCTGTTTAGGACCCATCCCGTTCAAGTAGGGGCCAATACTGGATGTTGTTCTCGACTTTGATTTGGCATAAGAAAATACTTTGGGTTTCTTTGAATTTCATTTATGGCTTTTAGTTCTTCCGCGTTTCTTGATTCCTGTAAGATTCCTTTAGTTTTAATTTGATGTTTGCTATTTTTCTGACCAGCATCTCCCTACGTATTTCAGATATATTGGCCTCTTGTAGTTGCTCCTTTATTATCTGCCTTCGCCTGTATAGGGAGCGCCTCTCTCTTTCTAGTTTATATCTTCTCCTTCTTTTCCTTAAGGGAATTTGCCTTGAGCAAACCTCAAGTGCCACAGAGTTAATTTGTTCTAGACATAGGTTAGGATCCGTGATGCTTAGGCTATCTTCACAGTTTATATCATTTAGGACTTGGTTTACTTGGTACCACCTTATGTTTTTGTTATTGAAGTTGAATTTGGAGAAGGCTCCCTCGCGGCTGATCATATTTTGTCGATCTGGGGCTCCCCGCATACATGTCTGGACCTCTTTTATGTTGTGATCTGAGTATATTGTTTTTGATATGATGACATTTCGTATCAGATCATCATTGTTGGTGAAGATGAAGTCCAGCGTATTCTCTAATCTTGTAGGCTCTACTACTTGCTGGTTTAAGGTGAATTTGGTGCAGAGATTTATAAGTTCATGTGTGTGCGAGTTTTCATCTGAGCTGCCTCCTGGTGTTATCTCTGCTACCACATTGTTTGCAATATTCCTCCATTTTAGGTGCCTTAGGTTGAAATCCCCCAGGAGCAAGATGTTGGGGGCAGGAGCTGGACGATTTTCCAGACAGTGGTCAATTTTCAGAAGCTGTTCCTGGAATTGTTGGGACGTTGCATCCGGAGGCTTGTATACAACTACGATGACCAGGTTTTGATTCTCGATCTTTATTGCTAATACTTCAACTACATCATTTGAGGCATTTATTAGTTCTGAACATATAAGTGACTCTGTGATATACAGGCCAACCCCCCCTTTTTGCCTGTTCACTCTGTCACATCTGTATAGGTTGTAGCCCGGGATCGATATTTCATTGTCTAAGTGATCTCTTATGTGGTCTCTGTGATAGCCGCAAATAAAGCATTTGACTCTGTAGGCAGTCCATGGATGTAATGTATCTTGTTGTTTGTTGCTGGCTTTTGACCCTGTATATTTGTAAAGATGAATGTCGTTGGATTGGTGGTATTGGTGGTATGGGGGTCTTTTTTCCTGTCACTAATATCTGTTGTGTTGGAGTGGAGGCCATTGACTGTGATTCCACTCCAGAAATTATTGCAGCTGGTGTACGATTTCTGTCATTTCCTGCCAGCTTTTTTCCCTTCCTGGCACTAAAAAACCTCTCTCTCCGGAGTGGCTGTGGCTACCCAGTTTTTTCCATGGTCTGGATGTTCTGTGCCGTCTTGTACCCTTTAGGTGGTATGCCTGGCAATATAAGTTATAGCACTGTCTGATGAGTGAACTGATGAGTAGCACATTTCAGGGTGGAAAAGCTTACAGGACGGGAGGTTGCATTTTCCTGTTTTCATATGGGAACGGCATTTTCTGGGGTGATCATAATTGCATGTCCCATCTGATTTCCCAGATATTCCATGCCTGCAGATACCAAGTGCATAATATTCACACAGGCCTGGTTTCCGTTTGCCCTGTTTTTCTGTGACTGTGTTCCCCATTGTATTCCCTATTGGTGGGTGTGTTCCTGTCTAGTTTCTATCTTTGGCACTAGTGCTAACAATGGAGCCTTCATCCATTTCTGGTAATTTATCTTCAGTATTTTCCGGGGCATCCCCCTGTTTACTATCTACCGTGGTATTGCTTGTTTGTAACATTGGTTTTTGTGTGTCCTTGTCTACACCTGTTTCCCCACTGGAGCTCCTGTCCCCTTCAGGTCACCATCATTTATTTCTCCATTCTTACCAACAATAACAAAACCAACAAGAATCTCTGAGACTAGTGCCTCCCTATTAGACCACATCTGGACTAACACCATATCACCGTAACACCGTAGCAATTGCATTTGCTAGAAAAATGACAGGATGGATAATGAGAACCTTCAAAACCAGGGATGCCAAGCCCATGTTGACACTTTACAGATCACTTGTTCTATCTAGGCTGGAATATTGCTGCACACTAACTGCACCTTTCAAGGCGGGTGAAATTGCTGACCTTGAAAATGTGCAGAGAACCTTCACGGCACACATAACTGCGATAAACAACCTCAATTACTGAGAACGCTTGAAGTTCCTAAACCTGTACTCTCTAGAATGCAGGTGGGAGAGATACATTATTATATACACATGGAAAATTCTCGAGGGATTAGTACCAAACTTGCACACGAACATCACTCCCTACGAAAGCAAAGACTCGGCAGGCGATGTAACATCCCCCCAATGAAAAGCAGGGGTGCCACTAGCACGTTGAAGGACAACACAATAAGTGTCAGGGGCCCAAGATTGTTCAACTGCCTCCCAGCATACATAAGGGGGATTACCAACAAACCCCTGGCTGTCTTCAAGCAGGCACTGGACAGGCACCTAAAGTCGGTACCTGACCAGCCAGGCTGTGGTTCGTACGTTGGACTGCATGCGGCCAGCAGTAACAGCCTGGTTGATCCGGCTCTGGTCCAACATGAGGCCTGGTCACAGACCGGGCCGCAGGGGCGTTGACCCCTGGAATTCTCTGCAGGTAAATATCCCCTCTAAAATCAGGAATACTCACAGATAATACCACAGACCACTACTCTACCTTTCTCATAACCAAACTAAGAAAATTACCCCAAGAGACAGCTAAAGTTACTTTCAGACTACATAATGAGGCAGCTATTAATAACTTCATAATAGCTATGTCAAACATCGACTGGCAAACTGAGTTAGACACCTATACAGATACTGACATATGTATTAATAATTTTCTAAAAAAGACTCAATACTTCATTGCCCTAAAAAAACTAAATAGATCACAGCTAAAAGACTAAACAGTCCCTGGCTAACACCCAGCATTCTCAAATTCATTAATTTAAAACACCTATATGAAAAACAGTAAAGAATGGGTCAAATAACAAGAGAACAAACAAAACGTTACTCATCAAACCTAACCAGCCTGATAAGAAGATCAAAAAATTGTTATGAGAACAGATGAAATAACTTAAGAGGTGATATGAAAAAGACCTGGAAAATCCTATCTGAAATTCTTGGAACTAAAAAATATCCAGAAACATAACAATCATACTGACAAACCCAGATGAACCCTGATGCTCCCACAAACTGAAACAGCAAACAGACTAAATCTTTTCTTCTCCACAATAGGAAAAAAGTTGGCAAGCAAAATCCCAAGTTCAAACACTCGACCTAACGCCTACCTCACTGGAAGCTACCCAAATACACTATTCCTTGCTCCGACCAACCCAACAGAAGTCTCGCTTGTAATTAACACATTAAAAAACAAGACAGGAGATCGAAATAACTTACCACCTTTTATATACAAAAAAGCTTCTCAAGTACTATCACCAATTATTGCAACACTCTTTAACAAATCCATTGAATCCTCTACCTTCCCATCAATACTCAAAATAGCGAGGGTTACCCCATACATAACTATAGGCCAATATGTAACTTACCCCTTCTCTCCAAAATCTTCGAAAAGTTAATTCATAGGCAAATCTATTCCTACCTCATCTTCCACAACATACTCAACCCCTGTCAGTTTGGTTTCAGGCCTAATAAAAACACAATGATGCAATCATACACATGCTAGAAATAATATGCACCGCTCTTGAAAATAAAGAAATCCCACTGGGAATCTTCATTGATTTACATAAAGCTTTTGATACAGTTGATCATGATCTGTTACACTTAAAATTATCACACTATGGTATAAGAGGACACTCCCTAAACTTCCTAAAGTCATACCTTAGCGACAGAAACCAATATGTGTCCACAAATGGAGCTAACTCTTCCACACAAACAATTACAGTAGGTGTCCCACAGGGAAGTGTTCTTGGCCCACTTCTCTTTCTCATTTACATAAACGACCTACCAAATGCATCTCAACTACTCAAACCCATACTATTTGCAGATGACACTACATACGTCTTCTCTCACCCATGCCCAGTCACACTAGCCAACACTGCAAATCCTGAATTACAGAAAATATCTACCTGGATGATGACTAACAAGCTTACTCTCAATGTTGACAAAACCTATTTCATACAGTTTGGGAACAGAGCTACAAATGTTCCACTTAACATAATGATAAACGGATCACTTGTCACAAAACTCACAGAGGGAAAATTCTTAGGAATCCACCTTGACAGTGGCCTCAAATTTCAGACACATATACTACAAATTTCCAAGAAAGTCTCCAAGACCGTAGAAATACTATCCAAGATAAGGTACTATGTTCCACAACCAGCTCTCCTTTCTTTTTATCACTCACTCATTTACCACTATCTCACCTATGGAATCTGCGCATGGGGTTCAACCTGGAGTTTACCTGGAGAGAGTTCCAGGGGTCAACGCCCCTGCGGCCTGATCTGTGACCAGGCCTCATGTTGGATCAGAGCCTGATCAACCAGGCTGTTACTGCTTGCCGCACGCAGTCCAACGTACGAATCACAGCCCGGTTGATCAGGTACCGACTTGAGGTGCCTGTCCAGTGCCTGCTTGAAGACAGCCAGGGGTTTGTTGGTAATCACCCTGATGTATGCTGGGAGGCAATTGAACAATCTTGGGACCCTGACACTTATTGTGTTGTCCCTCAACGTGTTAGTGGCACCCCTGCTCTTCATTGGGGGGATGTTACATCGCCTGCCGAGTCTTTTGATTTCGTAGGGAGTGATTTTTGTGTGCAAGTTTGGTACTAAGCCCTCGAGAATTTTCCATGTGTATATAATAATGTATCTCTCCGCCTGCGTTCTAGAGAGTACAGGTTTAGGAACTTCGAGCGTTCCCAGTTGTTGGGGTGGTTTATCGCACTTATGCATGCGGTGAAGGTTCTCTGCACATTTTCAAGGTCAGCAATTTCACCCGCCTTGAAAGGTGCAGTTAGTGTGCAGCAATATTCCAGCCTAGATAGAACAAGCGATCTGTAAAGTGTCAACATGGGCTTGGCATCCCTGGTTTTGAAGGTTCTCATTATCCATCCTGTCATTTTTCAAGCAGATGCAATTGCTACTTTGTTTTGGTCCTTGAAGGTGAGATCCTCTGACATGATCACTCCCAGATCTTTGACATTAGTTTTTCGCTCTATTGTGTGGTTGGAATTAGTTTTGTACTCCGATGAGATTTTAATTTCTTCACGTTTTCCGTATCTGAGTAATTGAAATTTCTCATCATTGAACTTCATATTGTTTTCTGCAGCCCATTTAAAGATTTGGTTTATGTCTGCTTGGAGTCTTGCAGTGTCTTCAACGGTGGACACTGTCATACAGATTGGGTGTCATCTGCAAAGGAAGACACAGCACTGTGGCTTATATCCCTGTCAATGTCTGATATGAGAATGAGGAATACGATGGGAGCAAGTACTGTGCCTTGTGGAACAGAGCTTTTCACAGTAGCTGCCTCAGACTTTACTCTGTTGACTACTACTCTTTGTGTTCTACATGTTAGGAAATTATAGATCCATCTACCAACTTTTCCTGTTATTCCTTTATCACGCATTTTGTGTGTTATTACACCATGGTCACACTTGTCAAAGGATTTTGCAAAATCTGTGTATATAACATCTGCATTCTGTTTATCTTCTAGAACATCCAGGACCTTGTCGTAGTGGTCCAGTAGTTGGGACAGACAGGAGCGGCCTGCTCTAAACCCATGCTGTCCTGGGTTGTGCAATTGATGGGTATCAAGATGGGTGGGACCATTGACCACAGAGATTGCAAGCAATCCAGGTCTGTTTTCGTCCCTTACCCTTTCTACAGACTACACAGATCTTCATGGTGGTGGTCATCTTACAACACTTGACCACTCTCCTAGCTAGCTAGTCTATAATTTCTCGAAGTATTTAGTTGTTTTTAACAATTCCTCTGATTAACTTATTTCCAACGAATTTGTTTGAATCTGGTCCTTGGTTCACTGTATATTTTAACTAATACCCACCTTAAGGTAGATCTGTCTATTTGTATTTGTATTTGTATTTGGCTGCAGTCCGAATGATAACAAATTCCCATTCTAGACAACATACCCCACCAATACTCAAAAGTCTGAACTTACTCACCATACAAGACATCCATACTTTTTACAGTGCTGATTACATACATAAATCACTAAATTCAAATATTAACCCACAACTCAAAATTCTCCTAACTAACATTAACAGGACACATGAACATAACACAAGGCTCAGATCACTCTTCGATGTTCCCCGCGTCCACCTCACACTATGAAAAATCGCAATGCACATCAAAGGCGCAAAAAATTGGAATTTATTACATATGATTACCAAAGAAACCCGGTCTGTACATCAATTCAAAACTCTGCTAAAAAAACCACCTACTCGCCCAAAACTAAATACCCACTACTTTACATTACCTACAAAGTTATTAAATAAATTTACACTGCCTCAAAATAACATTATTCACTGTGTTACTCCCCTAGTCTCAAAACCCCTTACATAATTGCTCAAAGAAAAATAATTTATCAAACATAATCTGGTACAAATGTTGAAACTTATACCTCATAATGTATAAACCTGTTATATCTCATAATGAATAAACCTGTTATAATTAATACAACCTAATATAAAGAAATCCATCCTCATGTACCCTTGTGCTCCTTGTAACTCATCTAATGACCATATAAACTGTTATTGCATCACTCGTGGAACTCCATGTTCATTAAGAACTGCAAGAAGCCCCTATCACGTGCTTTTAACATCCTATGGAGAGGGAGCATGGACACTGGGGTCGTCCCGCAGTTACTAAAAACAACAGACATAGCCCCACTCCACAAAGGGGGCAGTAAAGCAATAACAAAGAACTACAGACCAATAGCGATAACGTCCCATATCATAAAAATCTATGAAAGGGTTCTAAGAAGCAAGATCGCCACTCATCTTGATACTCATCAATTGCACAACCCAGGACAGCATGGGTTTAGAGCAGGCCGCTCCTGTCTGTCCCAACTACTGGACCACTACGACAATGTCCTGGATGCTCTAGAAGACAAACAAAATGCAGATGTTATATACACAGACTTTGCAAAAGCCTTTGACAAGTGTGACCATGGTGTAATAACACACAAAGTGCGTGATAAAGGAATAACAGGAAAAGTGGGTAGATGGATCTATAATTTCCTAACATGTAGAACACAAAGAGTAGTAGTCAACAGAGTAAAGTCTGAGGCAGCTACTGTGAAAAGCTCTGTTCCACAAGGCACAGTACTTTCTCCCATCCTGTTCCTCATCCTCATATCGGACATAGACAGGGATATAAGCCACAGTGCTGTGTCTTCCTTTGCAGATGACACCCGAATCTGTATGACAGTGTCCACCGTTGAAGACACTGCAAGACTCCAAGCAGACATAAACCAAATCTTTAAATGGGCTGCAGAAAACAATATGAAGTTCAATGATGAGAAATTTCGATTACTCAGATACGAAAAAAGTGAAGAAATTAAAATCTCATCGGAGTACAAAACTAATTCCAACCACACAATAGAGCGAAAAACTAATGTCAAAGACCTGGGAGTGATCATGTCAGAGAATCTCACCTTCAAGGACCATAACACCGTAGCAATTGCATCTGCTCGAAAAATGACAGGATGGATAATGAGAACCTTCAAAACCAGGGATGCCAATCCCATGTTGACATTTTACAGATCGCTTGTTCTATCTAGGCTGGAATATTGCTGCACACTAACTGCACCTTTCAAGGCGGGTGAAATTGCTGACCTTGAAAATGTGCAGAGAACCTTCACGGCATGCTTAAATGCGATAAACCACCTCAATTACTGGGAACACTTGAAGTTCCTAAACCTGTACTCTCTAGAACGCAGGCGGGAGAGATACATTATTATATACACATGGAAAATTCTCGAGGGATTAGTACCAAACTTGCACACGAAAATCACTCCCTATGAAAGCAAAAGACTCGGCAGGCGATGTAACATCCCCCCAATGAAGAGCAGGGGTGCCACTAGCACGTTGAGGGACAACACAATAAGTGTCAGGGGCCAAAGATTGTTCAACTGCCTCCCAGCATACATCAGGGGGATTACCAACAAACCCCTGGCTGTCTTCAAGCAGGCACTGGACAGGCACCTCAAGTCGGTACCTGATCAGCCGGGCTGTGGTTTGTACGTTGGACTGCGTGCGGCCAGCAGTAACAGCCTGGTTGATCAGGCTCTGGTCCAACATGAGGCCTGGTCACAGACCGGGCTGTGGGGGCGTTGACCCCTGGAGTTCTCTCCACGTAGACTCCAGGTAGACTCATAAAACTGTAAATGATCCAAAATTATAAAACTATTATGTTTCAAAAATGTCATGTTCAAATTTCATAGCTTAAATAATCAACTCTACTTATATTGTGAACTGTTAGTATAATTCTTACCATTTAGTTTTAAGTTAGTTTAAGTCTGGCCACAATGCTCTGCATATTAGGGTCTTTTGGCATGTACACCTTATGTAATCTCATAAACCATTGTAATTCTTTGTATCATGTCCCAATAAACATATTAAAGAGAATCGGTTTCAGGTGTTGGGATACGTTGGGAAGATCATTGATGTATAGGAGGAAGAGCGGGGACCAAGGACACTTCCTGTGGCACTCCAATATCAATTGGTTGTAGATGAAGTTGTTTTTTAATGGTGACGTATCGATACCTGTTAGTAAGGTAAGATTTGAAATACATAAGAGCGTGGGCCTCATATACCATAATGGTCAAGTTTTTGGGTAGGATGCCGTGGTCTACTGTATCAAAAGCTTTCCTTTTCGATTCCTGGCGGAGGGAAACATTTCGACGCGTTTCCCTTTCACCAGTTGTTGTCATGTTCACCTAGCAAAATAGGTACCTGGGTGTTTGTCGACTGGATGGGTCGCATCCTGGGGGACAAGATTGAGGGCCCAATGGGGGAAAAAGACATTTCTTGTGAAGGTTGTTGCCAATCTTCTTAGGAAAAGTATAATAGAAAAGACAATAATAACAATAACAAACACTTTATTTTAATAGAAAGAAATGTAAATAATAAATACGTAAATATGACTAATAATCCTATCTTTATAAAAAATAAAAATGAAAACAAAAATATATACTTGATCCAAAGCTAGGTATTTACAGATTGATTTTTTTAACACTGTAGCTATGAATCGATATTAGACTTTTTTTGATATCTTTTTATCCCCCCATACCCATCCTGGGGGCCCGGTAGTCAAAAAAAAAACAGAGGGTAAAATAATGGGCCCAGGGACTGGAAACAAAGTTATAAAAATGAGCAAGTTACAAAGGTAATGAACTCACAAGTTCCCAAAGGTAATGAAACATGTAAGTAAATTTACTTACGGTTTTATAATGGTTACAATCATGAACAAATTAAAAGCAATGAACATTTCCCTAGTCCCCCAGCCCAAAACTGAAATGAGTTCTTGGTGAAAAATTTTATTGTTGGGTCACACATACACACTTAAAATAAAACACATACACACACACACATACACACAAAATATATAAAATACACACACCCCACAAAAAAGGCCCACCCTTTCCCAATCGACAGGGCACGGGAAAAAAAGGCAATCCAAACACAACCCACACACACACACACACACACACACACACACACACCCCCCGTGAATGCTTTATTTACAGGAGCAAAAGTCAGGGTTTTTTTTCCCAAAAAGGGTTTGTAATATGCCACTGTGGATAAAATACTTGGACATATCTTGAACATTTCTGAGGGGGGTTGTCTCTGAATTCATTAATTTTGTCACTCAGTACATAATGACCAGGGTGGGCAAAAAATCCAACTGAAAAAGGGGTTTACATTTTGTTTGGTCAATCTGGGGGTTTGGGATTTAACCTGCCAAAGATACTTGTAACCCAGCCGGGGCAGGGCGGTAGTGACACCCGGGGGAGTCTGCTTATTTTTTGGGATGCACCATAAAAATTGGCTCCTCCTGCATGATAGAATGATGATAGATGGACTGACTGGGTCAATCTCCCCAGTTTTAAAGGCAATAAAATTCAGTTCTAGTTCTTTTCGTATTATTGTTCTCAAACTGTTTTAACTGACAAGCCAAGATTTTAAATCTCCCCCTCTTTGAAAGCATAAAACTTGAATTTATCAGTTCTATCATGCACCCCAAAGCCCAATGTAAATGGAATCCAAAAGCATGTGCCCCTCTGACTCTACTACCCACAACCCTACCATACCTGTGTCTGGCTTCTGACACAAGCATGCTACAAGTTATTTGATGAGTTGAAAAACATTTATGGATGACAGAGAACCCAGTTACAATTAGGGGTCAACCTTAGATACATGGACGCATTTGAGTGAAAGGGTATGGCAAACAGTTCTGTCTGAAGGGTAGGGGCCCCAGTTATTGATGCGTGCTCCAATTTCTTTAAGAAAACCATCACTCTGTATGACAACAGCACTACCAGCCCGGGGGAATTGGTGAACTGAACCATCAACGAAAAATAATTTGTGAGTGTGCTGTTTGGCTAAATTATCAATACAGCAAGGGGCATCATTTTTGGGCTTCAAGGCGGGGGCTTTGGTTGTGTTTTAAAGGGTAGTTTGGGAAATGGGGGGGGATGGTAGTTTGGAATGGGGTAATATTCCAGGGGAGGGAATGCCGCTGTTGCCTTACCCACAGATAATTATCGTTATGCGGGGGTCTTTCCCCATTTTTTCAGCCCATCTGGAGGATTTTCCCCTTTTGGGGAAAGTTTGGGGGGCTTCTGTGCAGGGGTTTAAGGGGGGCCCCCTAGTATAATTTAAACCCCCAAATTTGGATATTTCTTTCAATAACACGATCTCTGATGTTTGGGAAAATCAAGTTCTTTCTGCATATTTAAAATTTTTGGGAGAGGGCATCCTAAAATGATCCTCATTGCTTCGTTCTGCAGTTTTCCAACCCCAAGCTTCCCGTCAGACACAAGGCAAGGGAGTGGCCACATAATCAACTAATGATCTAATATAAGCCAAAATACATCATTTTCACAATTTTTTAAAATTAGCACCATACCTGGGTTTTAAAACCCCGCCACAACTCTAAATTTCTCAGCCTTTCTTTTTATTGACGACAAAGTCTCCCTTACAACAAAGGGCCCAAAAAGTTTGGGGCCTCCCAAAACCTAAAAAACCTGTATCTGTTTACATATTCTTAAAAAGACCCATCAGCCTGGATCTGGCGAACAGGGGCCTCTCTGTCAGGAGGACGCCTTTGGGTATTTTTGTTTTTTTCATTAGAAATTTTCAACCCTAGGTCCTGACGAGGGCTAATTTCATGGTTAAGGATGTTTTGGGTGTTGGGAATCGGTGGTGAGAATCATTATATCATCAGCAAAACTGATCATATAATGATGGGGGGAAAATAGGCATAGCATTAAATTTAAAGGGATTAATTAGAATATTGAATGGGGGTGGGGCTGAGCCCCACTCCCCGTGGGGTTTTCCCAATTCAAAGTCTTTAGTTATACTTCTATGCCCCTGGAACCAAGAAATTTCTGTTGGACGGGGATTTTCAGCGGAGAAGCCATCCTCCCAAAATCCATTCTAAGGGTTTACTGATGATTACCCTGTCGGGTTTGCAACATCAAAAGCAGATTTAAGGTCAAAGGGAAAGGGAGTTATGAGCTGTCAGTGTGCAAAGGGGAAAGGTGGGTAAACAATGGTGCACACTCCTTCCATGCATGAAACCATGCAATCAGGGGGGCAAAAAATTTTTGATTCTGTAAAATGGGGAAAAGTTGGGAAACATCCTCTCCCAAAAGTTTTACATAAATAGCTAGTAAGAGATATTGGGCGAAATGAATTTTTTTGATTGGGCTTGGAATGGGAATGATCGGGGTGTTGGTCCAAGATTTAGGGCTCCCCCGTTACATAACTCATGTTGTATAATTCCAAGGGAAAAGGTTGCCTGGTACTCAAACCCAAACTTAGTATATTGTAAGGGAAACCCCCTCCTCCCCCCCAGGCGGCGTGGGTTGCCTTTGGAAAATGCTGCATCAAGTTCAAAGTCAGTGAAAAGGGTGTTAGTCATCTTCCCTTTGACATAAAACAAACAAGTCTCTCCCCCAGCATCATTTGTCATTTAATTTCGCCTGGTATTGGTACTGGGAAAATTTTCATAGCTTGATGTAACAGCCCCCGCCCGACAGCTCATTCGCCCTATGTGGGGATGAGGGTGGCAACCCGTTTTTTTACCTTTTAAATTTTATTTTTGTCCTCCATGCTTTTGGCTAAGTGGGGGCCCGAGCTTGAGACCATTGAAAAATTTTTTTAGTCAGTTTTCCCGCTCTGTCCTTACCCCTCTCTGGGAGCAAGGGGAGTTTGGAAAAATCTCCCGCTTTTCCCGGGGGACGATGATTTCAAAAGGGGTAGGCCCATTCTGCAGCAATCGTTTCAGTGTTCGAAGTTTAAGATCATTGTAATAAGTATGGTTTTTTATAGGAGGTATGATTTTATGGAAATTGGTTGGGTTAAGAGTGCCAGGAGGTTTTGGGGGGGGTATATTAGACTCAGTGTTTTTTTTGCATCGATGTTTCCCCAAAAAAAAACAGTTTCCACATCCAAATGCCCAAAAGATATCAGGGACTCGGGGGAAATTTTTCCCCCGGTAAAAAATACAGTTGGCGAGGTTTTTAAAGGGGGACTTGGGAAATACTGGCGTAGTGAATTTGGGGGTAAAAAACTCACTTGGTGAGTACGCCAACTCGTTGAATCCAATGATCCCTGCGGAAAAAAGGACTTTGGGGCAAACCAAAAAAATTTCTCACCACTCTAGTGGTGGTAATAAATCTTTCCAAAAACCCAAAGGGAGGGCAGAAGTGAATGTTGCTAAACATGAGTGAGAGATATGGGAGAAAGTGTAAAATAAACCAGTGAGGAGCAGGGGTGCGGTGGGGACAATATGGGAGCCTGAAATTAACACCCGGGGTCCCAGACTATTCAACATCTTCCAAAGATGTCCGAAACACGGCTGGAACCAGTGTAGAAGCCTTAAAGAGGAAACTGGACAAATATCTTCACCAGGTGCCAGATAAACCAGGCTGTGATGGATTGTGGGGCGGCGGGCCTCCAGCAGCAACAGCCTGGTTGACCAGGAAAAACCCAGACGAGCCTGGTGGCCGGGCTCGGAGTGAAAAATTCAAAAACTTTTCCCAAAGGTATACCCAAAATTGGGGGTGCCAGGAAAGTGCTATTTTCTAGTGAATTGTTAAAAAAGGGGAAATGGGGCGAAAGGACATAAACAACATATCAGCATTTTGTAGAGAACCTAGGATAACCCAAAAAGCCCAGGTGACTTATTTCCATTGGGGTTTTTTAAAGGTGGGGGTGTCCACGTCCAGTTTTGCTGGGGCGCAAGGGCGTCCACTGGATCAATTGAAAACTTCAAGTTTCTTCACTTTTCAAAGGGCATTTGTTCCAAATTGGTGCCCCGTGGCATGGTGGCAAAAGCTCTGGCTTCACATGCAGCCCACGATGTCAGCGATGGTACAGGGTGTGGGGGCCCCACGGGAACTTCCACTGCAAGAACAGTGCCATGGAGTGCACTCGGTTCTTCAAGCTTCAACATCCGTGCAATTGGTGGATGTCTGGGCACCTTGAGGGCTCCAGATGTGAACAACCAACAACTCCTCCCAGAACAGAGGTGACAGCTGCCACGCCTTCCCCCCTTTACATAGGGCCTGGGATCTGCAATCAAATTGGCGTTCACCAGGACGTTGACACGTCCCCAGGGCAGCTCTCCCTCAGACTGCTAGCGGAGTCGCTGCCCCTTTTGGACCTTTTGGGGGGGTCGAGGGCCCTGAAAGCAGCAGATCCGGGCGCAACCTGCTGCTGTTTGCAATGGCTGTCTGGCTGTCCTGTTGAAGAAGGGACAGGCACCTAGCAACATCTGTTGTTGGGGCAATAGATGCATTCCATAGAATGTTTGTTAATTGCCCCATTACTCTGTAATTTGTTCATGATTGTAACCATTTTGGACGTGTTTATGTTTCCCTTTCCTTTGTAACTTGCCATGATTGTGACCAGATCTAGTTCATTGACTTTGTAACTTGTCATGAGTGTGCCCCACCCTTTTACCGGGAGCTCATTATTTTTGTAACTTAGTCATAATTGTGACCAGATCTAGTTCATTCCGCTGTAACTTGTTCAGCAATCAAAACTTTGTAGTCCAGTCCCTGGACCAATTATTATCTCTCTAATCTTTTGACTCCCGCCCACAGGATGGGTAGGGGTGCATAATAAAGATATTAATAATAATAATAATAATAAAAATTTAAAAATTTTTTTTACAAATTTTACGTACATGGTAAAAGGTTTGCTAAATATAAAACATTTTTCCCTTGTTATGCTTAGTTTTTGGGGCAGATTGGGTCAGTGCCAGGATGCGACTCACACCAGTCGACTAACACCCAGGTACCCATTTTACTGATGGGGAACATAGACAAATGTTTAAAGAAACACGCCCAATGTTTCTGCCCTGGCTGGGAATCGAACCCAGGCCCTCGCCGTGTGAAGCGGGGCTTTAGCCACCAGACCACCACGGTGAGTGTCCGGGTTCGTTTCCCCGGAAAAGGGGGGGAAACATTGGAAGTGTTTTTACACCTGTTGTCTATGTTTCCCACCCCAAAAAAGGGGGTCCGGTTGTTTTTGTTTTCGCATCCTGGGACAAAACGCCCAAATTTTTGGGAAATCTCAGCATTACAAGTGGCTTTCTATATAGTAGTATGTCACTGATGTCATGGGAACATCCCTTTGTACATGTACTTGAAAATGAAGATATTATTATTATTCCTCCAATTTTGAGCAACAAATTTTGGGCCCGAACATCGGGAAGCCGGAGTCGATAAAGAGTAAGTTGTCAGTGACTTATAAACCCAACAAAGACGAAGAAAACTTGTGTTGTTCCTGGTGGCTGTGATGAAGTCAACAATAAACAGTGTCTAACACAGGTGAGTGACACCAACCTTTATTACAATACAACATTCATGTGTTAGATAACATAGAGAGAGTTTGAGCCATGCAATATATTTTTTTTAAGGCGACGAGGCGCCAGACAGGGATCATGTCTGTGTCTTGTTGAGGTTGTTGTTGGGGTTTTATAGGGCCACTGACAGCTTACGCCGTATCGACCCCCTCCCGTCCAACGCTCCGAAAAGGGAACCCTCGACCAAAGTGGAAGGATGTTTGACTAATAACTGCGTATAACATGTCCCTAAGGCGCCCTAACCCAAGAATGTGCAGGTACAGGTCAATATCTCCGGGCGGCCGGGAGGATAAAACCCCCCTCCCCATTAAGAAGGAGAGGTGGGGTTTTAAAGATTGCATCCCAAAAAATGGGCAGGGCCGCAGGGGAGAACAGTCCGTGCAGAGTGATAGGGGTGGGCCCCAAAGGGAAGTGTTCCACTGTCTCAGGCTGTGGGGGACACCACGGGCAGTACGGAGAGTCCATCATTCAAAGGCGGTGTAGATGACCCGGGCCAGTCATGAGTGCCCAACCCGGGGGCGAGTCGTCTTGTTGAGTGTGTGAGGTGCTCAGGTGTTGAGTGTGGGGAGGTGCTCAGGTATTGAGTGTGAGGTGCTCAGGTATTGAGTGTGTGAGGTGCCCAGGTGTTGAGTGTGTGAGGTGCTCAGGTGTTGAGTGTGGGGGGTTGCTCAGATGTTGAGTGTGTGAGGTGCTCAGGGGGAGTGGGGAGGTGCTCAGGTTTTGGGAGTGTGTGAGGTGCTCAGGTGTTGAGTGTGTGAGGTGCTCAGGTGTTGAGTGTGTGAGGTGCCCGGGTGTTGAGTGGGGTGCCCAGGTGTTGGGGGGGTGTGGGGGGGAGGTGCCCCAGGTGTTGAGTGGGGAGGTGCTCAGGTGTTGAGTGGGTGAGGGGGCTCAGGTGTTGAGTGGGTGAGGTGTTCAGGTGTTGAGGTGTGAGGTGCTCAGGTGTTGAGTGTGTGAGGTGCTCAGGTGTTGAGTGTGTGAGGTGCTCAGGTGTTGAGTGTGTGAGGTGCTTACACACAGTGACTTAATTGTGTTCCTCGTAATATCTTATTATTTAAATCTTAAAACAACAAAGTAACTAACCCGTGGAAAATCAGTTACAATAAAGTAAGATATATTAGGAAAAAGGGGAGGCCCGGGCCGGCAAAGGGGGGAAACATTGGGTGTTTTTCCCACACCTGTTTTTTGTGCATTTAGCAAGCAAGTAGGTACCTGGGTGTTAGTGGGACTGGTGTGGGTTGCATCCGGGGGGACAAGATTGAGGACAACAATGGAAATAAGACACAGCCCCTTGATGACACACTGAGTTTCTTGGGTTATCCTGGGTGGCTAACCCTCTGGGTTTAAAAATCCAAACAAAATCTTATCTTAAATTACCTGGAGTTTACCGGGAGAGAATTCCAGGGGTCAACCCCCCCCCACAGCCCGGTCTGTGACCAGGCCTCATGTTGGACCAGAGCCTGATCAACCAGGCTTTTACCGGCCCGCACACAGTCCAATGTACGAACCAAAACCTGGTTGGTCAGGTACCAACTTGAGGTGCCTGCCATGCCTGCTTGAAGACACCCGGGGGTTTGTTGATAACCCCCGATGAAATTGGGAGGCAGTTGAACAATTTTTGGGCCCCCGGGACATTTATTGTGTTGTCCCGCAACGGCTAGTGGCCCCCCTGCCCCTTTTTGGGGGGGATGATACATCGCCTGTCGAGTTTTTTTTGCTTTCGTACGGAGGATGTTCGTGTGCCAGTTTGGTACTAACCTTTGAGAATTTTCCATGGTATATAATAATGTATTTTCTCCCGGCGTTCTAGGGGTACAGGTTTAGGAACTTCAAGCGTTCCCAGTAGTTGAGGTGGTTTATCGCAGTTATGCGTGCCATAAAGGTTCTCTGCACATTTTCGGTCAGCAATTTCACCCCTTAAAAGGTGCAGAAAAGGAACAATATTCCAGCCTAGATAGAACAAGCGATCTGTAAAGTGTCAACATGGGCTTGGCATCCCTGGTTTTGAAGGTTCTCATTATCCATCCTGTCATTTTTCTAGCAGATGCAATTGCTACATTTTAAGGTCCTTGAAGGTGAGATCCTCTGACATGATCACTCCCAGGTCTTTGACATTAGTTTTTCGCTCTATTGGTGGTTGGAATTAGTTTGCTCCGATGAAAATTTTAATTTCTTCACTTTTTTCCGTATCTGAGTAATTGAAATTTCTCATCATTGAACTTCACATTGTTTTCTGCAGCCCATTTAAAGATTTGGTTTATGTCTGTTTGGAGTCTAGCCGTGTCTTCAACGGTGGACACGGGCCATACAGATTCGGGTGTCATCTGCAAAGGAAGACACGGCACTGTGGCTTATACCCCTGTCTATGCCCGATATGAGGATGAGGAACGGGATGGGAGCGAGTACTGTGCCTTGTGGAACAGAGCTTTTCACAGTAGCTGCCTCAGACTTTACTCTGTTGACTACTACTCTTTGTGTTCTCTTGTTAGGAAATTATAGATCCATCTACCAACTTTTCCTGTTATTCCTTTATCATGCATTTTGTGTGTTATTACACCATGGTCACACTTGTCAAAGGCTTTTGCAAAGTCTGGTATATAACATCTGCATTCTGTTTGTCTTCTAGAGCATCCAGGACCTTGTAAAAAAATTGGTAGTATTTGGGACAGACAGGAGGGGCCTTTTAAACCCATGCTGCCCTGGGTTGTGCAATTGATGGGTACCCAAGATGAGTGGCGATCTTGCTTCTTAAAACCCTTTCAAAGATTTTTATGATATGGGACGTTACCCTATTGGTCTGTAGTTCTTTGTTATTGTTTTAAATCCCCCCTTTGTGGAGTGGGGCTATGTCTGTTTTTTTTTGGTAACTGCGGATGACCCCAGTGTCCATGCTCCCTCTCCATAGGATTTTAAAAAGCACGGGATGGGGGCTTCGAAAGTTCTTGAGGAACATGGATTTCCCACGAGTCTGGGCCTGGAGCGGAGTGCATGGGCATGTCATTTATTGCCTTTTCGAAGTCATTTGGCGTCGGGGTGAGGTCAGATAGGTATGCTTCCCCCCAAGTTCGGGCACTCTCTTTAAAAATTTTTTTATGTTCGATTTTCAGTCTGGTTAGCGGCTCGTTTAAAAACTGAGTCATACTGGGACTTGTAACTCACTCTTTTCCCTTTTTTTTGTCATCTGTGTAGGACCCACCCCGTTTAAGTGGGGACCCAATACTGGTTGTTGTTCTCGACTTTGATTTTGCTAAGAAAAGAAATATTTGGGGGTTTCTTTCAATTTCATTTATGGCTTTTTGTTTTTCCCCTGTTTCTTGATTCCTGTAAGATTCCTTTAGTTATAATTCGATGTTTGCTTTTTCCCTCTGACTAGTGTCTCCTTCGTATTTCAAAATATATTGGCGTAGCTGCTCCTTATTTTTTGCCTTCGCCTGTATGGGGAGCGCCTCTTTTTCTAGTTTGCATCTTCCCTCCTTTTCCTTAAGGGAATTTGCCTTAAAACAAACTTCAAGTGCCACAGAGTTAATTTGTTCCAGACATAGGTTGGGATCCATGAGTTAGGCAGTCTTCCCAGTTTATATCATTTGGGACTTGGTTTATTTGGGTTTTACCTTATGTTTTTGGTTTTGAAGTTAAATTTTGGGAGAAGGCTCCCTCGCGGCTGATCACTTTTTGTTGATCTGGGGCTCCCCGCATGCATGTCTGGACCTCTATTATGATGTGATCTGAGTATTTTTTTTTTTGGGATAGGATGACATTTCGTATCAGATCATCATTGTTGGTGAAGATGGGGGTCCAGCGTATTCTATAATCTTTGGGTTTCTACACTTGCTGGTTTAAGGTGAATTTGGTGTAGAGATTTAAAATTTCTGCGTGTGCAAAGCCATCTGAGCTGCCTCCTGGTGTTATTTTGCTACCACATTGTTTGGGTTCCCTCCTTTTTAGGTGCCTTGGGTTGAAACCCCCCAGTAGAAAGGGTTGGGGGCAGGAGCTGGAAGTTTTTTCCAGGCATTTCAATTTTCAGAAGCTGTTCCTGGAATTGTTGGGACTTTGATCCGGTGGCTTGTAGACAAGCCGATGACCGGGTTTTTGATTCTCGACCTTTATTGCTAATACTTCAACTAAATCATTTGAGACATTTAGTAGTTTGAACATATAAGTATAGGTTGTACCCCGGATCCATATTTCATTGTCCAAGTGATCTCTTATGGGGGTCTTGTGAAAGCTGCAAAAAAGCATTTGACTCAGTAAGCAGTCCACGAATGTAAGGTACCTTGTTTTTTGTTGCTGGCTTTAGACCCTGTACACAGTCATCCCTCTGTTTTTTTATCTCTGTTTTGTGTTTAAGTTTTTGTGCAGTTTTTTTTTTTGGAAAATTGACCTCTGTTTTCGTGGGGATTCCCCCCATTTTCATTCTCGGTCCGGAACCTGTCCACGGGGGCCGTGCACATAAAGGCCGAGGACCACCCACCCACCTCCCATGCACATTGTCACGCAGTCTAGAATTGTTTACCTTGGGTGAACATCACCCCAGGAGTTTATACAAAACATTTATTAACAATTCATTGTTTTTGGGCCTTGATTATTGTTTTTGACTACAAAAAGCTACCATGGGCCCAAAGAAACCCCAGTGCCACCCTTTGGAAAGAAAGTGAGGGAAAACCATAGAACTGAAGAAAAAAAAATAGAAAAAAATGATAGTGGTGTATGTATCGCCCAGGTTTCCAAAGGGTATACAAGAAAGCCCCAACAACCATCGGTTCCATTGTGTATAAAAAAAAGCAATCACTGAAGCTAATGTTGCGAAAGGGTGAATACAATAACGGAAAAAAAGGGGAAACACAAACAATTGAAAATATGGAGAAATTGTTGTTTCTATGGAAAAAAAAAACTGCTAGTGGGTGATAGTGTTGTGCAATCCATCATACGTGAAAAAACAAGGCAGTTGCATGCCCATCTTGTCAAGAAAAAGCCTGGAACCAGTGATGTTGATAAATTTTAAAGGGCCCGCAAAGGCTGGTTCGGAAAAAAATTTTAAAAAGCGAACTGGCATAAAACAGTGTTGTAAGGCATGGTGAGGGGGCCAGTTCAGATAAACAAATAAAAATTTGTGCGCGACTTTAAAAAAAATGTAGAGGCTGAAAATTTCCAAAACCCCCAAAAAGTGTTTAATTGTGACGAAACAGGCCTCTTTTTGGGAAAAAAATGCCAAGGAGGAAACCCACATCATGCAGGAGGAAAAAGGGAATGCGAGGGGCCAAGCCTATGAAAGACAGGCTAACTCTCATGTTATTTGGGGAAAGCTTTGGGGGTTTAAAAATGAAGCCTTTACTGGTGTATCACTCTGAAAATCCCAGAGTGTTCAGGAACTACAGTGTTGACAAGAGTAAATTGTGTGTGTTTTGGAAGTTTAACCCTAAAAGGGATGGGTCACTAGGGAAATTTTCCTGGAATGGTTTAATCAAGTGTTTGGCCCCAGTGTGAAGAAATATCTATTGGACAATAAATTGCCCTTAATGCCTCCTGGTAATGGACAATGCCCCGGTCATCCTCAAGACTTGGGCGACCAAATGTCTAAGGATTTCAAATTTGTAACAGCCCAAATTCTTGCCTCCTAACCCCCATTCCTCTCCTCCAGCCCATGGACCGGGAGGTCATTGCAAACTTCCAAAAAAAGTACACCAAAGCAATGTTTCAAAGGGGGTTTTGTGACCAATGACACTAAATTGACCCTAAAAGAGTTCTGGGAAAGGGTCACTTTGATATCTTCCACTGCATAGGCCTTATAGATAAAGCTTCAGGGAGTGACTTTCCCGGGCGTGAACTCTGCTTGGGAAAATTTTGGCCGGGTTGTGTCCCAAAAGGGATTTTTAAAAGGGGGGGGGCTGGCCCTGAGGAGGGGAAGTTGTGGAAAGTATTGTGGCATTGGGGAATTGCATAGGGTTGGGGTTTAGTGGCGAAGATGTGGGGAAAAGGGTGGAGGACCACAATGAAGAAACTAACCACTGAAGAGCTGCAAGAGCTTGAGCTGCAACAACAAAACAGATCTGGGGGAAATTGCTTCAGTGGGGGCCTTCTTCAGAGATTAAGGAGATTTGTGCAAGGGAGTAGGGTGCATTCAAATTTTTGGAGGAACATCACCCTGCCAAAGATGTTGCAACCGTTTTGGCTACTTTTACAATGGAAAAGCCATGTCCCAAAATTTTGGGACATTTTTAAAAACCTCCAAAACACGAGCCCCTTTGGGAGAGATAATTAGTGCCACAGGTGTGCAGTGACTCTCCGGGTGGTCCCAGTGGGTTAAAAAACAAAGAAGGGGAAAGGGCCCCAGAGAGGGCTTGGGGACCTAGAGTCCTTATGGAGGGGGTTCCCCCTTCCAAAAAATTTGGGGCTCTACCCCCTCCCCTCCTCCCTCTCTTCCATCCAGCAACATCAGTCTTCAGTAAGGGTAAAAAGCCACATTCATTTTTCATTCATTTGTGCATGTAAACCCATCTTTAAGGGCCCCCCAAATTTTTTTTTTTTTAAAATTCGGGTTTCTGGGAAAGGATTAATTTAATTTCCATTATTTTTTTGGTGAAAATGGTTTCAGTTTTCATGTGTTTCAGTTTTTAGTGCATCCCCCAGGAACGGATTAAACACGAAAACGGAGGGGGGTGACCGTATTTGCAAAGAGGAAGTCGTTGGATTTGGGGGATTTGGGGAAAGGGGGGGGTTTTTTTTGACACTAATATCTTTGTATTGGGGTGGAGGCTATTGACTGTGATTCCACTCCCGAAATGTTGCAGTTGGGCAATTTTTTCATTTCCTGCCAGCTTTTTTCCCCTTTCCCCCCACTAAAAACCTCTCCTCGGGGGGGCCGTGGCTACCCGGGTTTTGCCATGGTCTGGATGTTCTGTGTTGCCTCGTACTCTTTTTGGTGCTATGCCTGGCAATATAAGTTATAGCACTGTCTTTTGAATTGATGTGTGGCACATTTCAGGGGGGAAAAAATTACGGGGCTGGAGGTTGCATTTTCCTGTTTTTTATATGGGCATGGCATTTTTGGGGGGACATAATTGATGTTCCATCTGATTTCCCCGATTTTCCATGCCTGCAGATACCAAGTGTATAATATTCACATAGGCCTGGTTTCCATTTTTCCCTGGTTTTTTTTGACCGTGTTCCCCATTTTGGGGTGTTCCCGTCTCTGTCTGTCTTCACACTAGTGCTAACAATGGAGCCTTCAAATGTTTCGGTAATTTATCTTCAGTATTTCCCTTTGGGGATCCCCTTGTTTACTATCTACCGTGGGGATTGCTATTTGTAACACTGTTTTTGGGTCCGTCACACCGTTTCCCCTCCTTTATTTCACTAGAGCTCAAGCCCCCCTTCAGGTCACCATCATTTATTTTCTATTCTTACAAATTTCTTTCTACCATTTCAGCATTTGTACCAGGGGGGGTAGCACCATCTGACCCCGTTTTTTTCCCCCCCCAACTGTTATAGAAAGCTGTCATGTTTTTTTTTGAAGTCTGATTTGGGTTGGCATCTTTTAATATCGATGGGATTTTATTCCACGGTTTTGGGCTCATTTGGGCATACCCAAAAACACTTCCTTGTTTAACTTTAAAAAGGTCCAAAAAATATACGTTTATACCGCCCGCCCCTAATATTTCGAAAAAAAAAAATTTTATAGAAATGAAGAGCACATTTTTTTGGGGGATTAGAATTAAAAAAAAAACTAGGGTCAGTAGTTACCGAGATATGAGGGGGGAAGTTGGTCCCGGGGCCACCCGACAGCAACAGGAGTCCCCGCTTTCAGAATCGTTGCCCAAAACTTTTTTTTCATTTTTTTTTTATTTTTTTATAATTTTTTTGTTCTGATAATTACAATTTGTTTGTAGTTCTTGTGATTTCATAGCCAATCTGTGTTCTGACAGTAATATTAGGTACTGAAATTGTTTAAATGAAAAAATAATGATAGTGCATAATAATAATAATAACAAAATGATAAAATAAAATAATAATAATAATAATAATAATAATAATAATAATAATAATAATAATAATAATAATAAAAATGAATAATAATAATAATAATAATAATAATAATAATAATAATAATAATAAATAATAATAATAATTTAATAATCATTACAATAAATTTCAACCCTAAGCATTATGTAAAATATGTGTCACTGCCTTTTTTCATCTGATCTCCACTAATCATGACTGGGGACATTTGGTGTGGGTGAGGCTAGTCTTATCTCTTCCCAGCCCGTAATTACAGTGATGACATTTGGAAACCTCCTTTTCTTCCCTTTTTTTGTTACTCAAATTGGTCTGTCTGTTTTTTCTGTCTGTCTGGGTGTGTCTTTCTGTCTGTTGTTGCCCTCTCCTTTTCTCATGCTTTTTCCCCAGAGAGTAGCTCTGAAACCCAAAGGTTTAAAACCCGATCCCCAAACACAGTATAACACTTTGCCTTTGGGTTTTTTTTTTGTTATCCTAGGTAATTTACACTAGGTATAATTGTATTTTTCATATGTGTTCCCGTGAGATAGAGACAAAGAGACAGATAAATACAAAACGGGCGGATACAAAAACAGCCCCGGGCCCCGGTGGGCCCCTGGCAGCCAGGTGGCCGGGCCGGGCCCGCCAGCTGGCCTGCCAGCCTCCGACATCACTTTCCACTTAAAAAAGGTTAATATGACATGACATCAGTGGAACCCTTTGGGGTTTGCCGAGTGTTTGCCCCTAGGGGGCCCCAATTTTAAATGGTGCTCCCAAAAAGGGACCAAGGGTCCCAGATTTTTTTTTTAAAATGGCGCACACCGAGTGTTAGGACCCTTTCTATGCTGACCAGGCATCTCAGGCCAATCATGCCAAATTTGGAGGGAAAGAAAAAAAAAACGTATATTTACGTTTTTTTCCGTTTATTAATATCTCGGGAGTAGATTCTTTAATGCCTAAAACAAGGGCGTTGGCAGCATTTACCACAGAAGTTGCATGTAATCCATGCGGGGGAACGTTTGTTTGTTTGGTTGCATACACAGGGTTTCATGATTGATTTTGTTGGTTGTTTTACTGTATATTCTACTAATAGCTTCCCCAAATGGTGATCCGTCTATTTTACCCTATCTATTTTATTTTTCATGTGTAAGTGTTTGGACAATCTTTTTGCTTTAAGTTATTGTTTTTTTTGGGTGTTTGATAAGGTCCCCCCAAAACTCTGTCCGCTTATTTTAATCCGGTCAAAGGGTACCAGTTTTTAATCCGGTCAATGGTTCCCTTATTTCTTGGGTCTGGCGAAACCCGTGTCGCTTATTTAATGAATCTTGTAGGGATTATTTGGGCACGAGACAGACCACTGGAAGATGATTAAACAGAGTAATAATGATCAGTAAATTTTACAAAAAATATAACTTTCGTGTTGGGGAAAAAAACCGGGGCTTCTGGCAGCACCTACTGTGACGAGGCCGTACCTCTGGCACCCTGGTTTACCTCTGGCACCCCGTTTACTTCTGGCACCCTGGTAAAACCCCACCCCCCGGGTTTTAAAACCTGGTTTTTATGCACCCTTTTGGTTCAATTTTACTGGGTTTAGTTTTTTTTTTTTACACCACAACACTGTTTATTTTTTTATGATGACTGGAAGATATACGGTCTTATTTTTTGAAATCGTTTACTGACAACTCACAACTCGACACTGTTAATCATATTTTTTTAACTGGGCAAAAGATTTCCTCAAGATTGTGCACCTATTCGTATTTCATAGGGTTTTTTTTTTTTTTATATATCAATGTAATCACTAGATTTTTATCAGGTATACTAACAGTTTTTAAAAATTTTTAATACACGGACTTTCGTGGTAAGGGCCTGGCGGCCCCTGGCAACTGATTTCAAACAGAAACCCCGTTGGGGGCCCCCTTCCACCTTAGTTGTCACTTTAACATCTATTAACTTATCTGCATTTCTACGGGGACCACTGGGGATATTCACTATACAGATCTATCTACACTGTGGAAACTTTTTGTCACTAAAAGGGTTTCCCCAGGGAAAGGGGGAAAACCCCGGGAGCCTTACACCCGAGGATCGGCCCTCGGAGTTTTTAAACCCACACCCCAAAAAAACATATGCCCCTCCAGCTGATGACGGTGACTATTGTGTATATATTTTTGATAGATTTATCCCCCTAGGGAAAACCTAGGTAAGTTTGTACAGCCAGAGACTAACAGTAGGATTATTAAGGCAACGAGGTATTAATAGTGTAGCTCTAGCACCCTAATATAGGTAGTTATAGACCTGAATAGACAGACATTAGATTATTTTAGCTAACGAGAAATGGCAGTGCTACCCTTGAATCTAAGCGGAAAGGGCACCCCGTTCTTTCTTCCCAGACCAGACTCCCCTCGAGCAAGACGTGCTGGGGATAGACAGCACCCCCACGTGACCCAACATCTGTCCTGGGGCCCTGGAGGAGATCCCCAAGTACCGTGGACTCTGCCCCCATCCAAAACCCTGTCACATTTAAAACTAGGCTTTTTTCTCTCAGTATCTGGGGCCCGTTTTGGGGGAAA
>WNWK01023791.1:0-30593 GCA_009830355.1 Cherax destructor | reverse complement strand
GTCCGAGCCCAGGGTGTGTACTGGTACACCATTAAAAGTGCCTATGGCTTGAGTTAGCTACACAAAAGGGAATACAACATCACAAACTTAGCTGAACCCAGGCTCCGTCTCGCCACCCACTATCCATGCCGCGCACATGTGTTTTATGTTGGTATAGGGGATGTTGGACCTAATGTTTTGGGTGAACGTGGGGCTGGCGGTGATGCCCCCCACTTTTTGGGTCTTATCAAATGATCCGGGGTGTTTTGCTTCTCCAGGACTTTTAATTTTTTTTGGGATCACCACTGGGGTGACTCCAGGGTCCTTGGAATGACATGTAGGTGCCGGCCTGGTAGGTCCACCTTTTAGAGGGTCTTTGGTGATGACTCCAGTGTTTATGGCCACAGTCCCGCCAACAAAATTTATGTGACTATTCACCTGGTTTTTGGGGCCTGATATTTTCTCCTCTCCCATGCTCTCCTGTTTCTCGTAGAGGTGTGTCATGGAGAACCAGTTTTGTTTATTAAAGATTGCTGTGAGATGGGGGTGGTTATGTGATCTTTCTTTCTACGTAGAATTTAATAAGATTTTTTTTTTCTTTCTTTTCACTACTCTTTGATAGTGTTCCTGTTTCAAGCATTGGTGGTGTCATACATACTTTAAATCTGTCTTACAGCATTACTAACATGTGTCAAGATAGATGGGAAATCAATAGGTGTGATACTTAGCTCTTGTGTTTGTTATTAACTGGCACTTCTCAGGGTAGTATGTACAATGTTCACTCTTTACATTAATATCATGTTTATTGTAATTTAGTAAAACGCATCAACGCCAGTGTGTGGCCACCGCTGTGTTGTGATGGTGCCTTTTCCTAACATAGTTTTGTCAAAGCGTGACTGTGGGCTCGTTTCGCATAGAACTTGATCACTTTTATGTTAGGCGAGTTTCACATGTCCGAAATCTTATAGCCTCAGACTGTTAAAGTAATTTTACATATGAGCAGTGCCAAAAAGTCCATGATTGTGTGACTAATTCTCCAGTTATAATGTTTATGTTTATTTCCTTTTTTCCCCTTTTGCCTAGCGGTGTCCGTGTGGACCCCGCTAGCAGAGTGAGACCTATGGTCTAGGGTGGGGTGTTATGCAGGTTTCTGCATGACATTTAAATATACGTAATATATAGCTATTGGAGAAGTGTGCCATAAATTTCAGGTAATTAGGAAAAACAGTAATAATAATGTATAACTTTTAGATAAATGTAAATGATAATTTTAGAAATATGCTGTGCTTTTAATGAATACTGTAAAGTAAGTTTAAGCGGTGAAATAGAGAAATCCAGCTAGGGATTTATTTTCCAAATGTTGGTGGGGAGGAGGTTGGCGTCGCTTGGGTTACACATGTGCACGGCATGGATAGCGGGTGGCGAGACGGAGCCTGGGTTCAGCTAAGTTTGTGATGTTGTATTCCCTTTTTGTGTAGCTAACTCAAGCCATAGGCACTTTTTATGGTGTACCAGTACACACCCTGGGCTCGGACATGGTCGGGGCCCAGAAGGACGAGTGTGAACTGAAGAAATAGGAGGAGATGTGTTCTGGAGGATGGGAGCGGTGGCTGAGCCGACCGCATAGTGAATTGTTTTGTTTTTGAAGTGACCACCCGGCCGCCTTCTCCGTCCTGTACTGTTTTTGAGGGGGTTTGGCTAGGTGATATGTGAAGAGGTGTGTTTGGACTGTATATAGTTTAATATAAGTAAATAAATTTATATTTTCTTACCTAGGAATTTTTGTGTGGAACCTTCTGATACCCTAACCCAGTGGAGCACTAAACCACACTGGTAATACCAGCTTTGTTTATGGGGATAGACCTGGAAGGCCTAGTTTTACAGGTGTTTTGTGTAACTTTTACCCTTTGCCCTTAGACAAGGCATTAGGCCTCAGGAAACCCCAATTTCTGCGTAACACACACATACACACATACACACACACACACACACACACACAAGCACGTAAGGAAACTAGAGAAAGTGCAAAGGTTTGCGACAAGGTTAGTTCCACAACTCAGGGGTCTGTCTTATGAAGAAAGATTGAGGGAAATAGGACTAACAACACTGGAGGAAAGAAGGGTCAGAGAGACATGATAACGACATACAAAATACTGCGGGGAATTGACAAGGTAGATAGTGACAGGTTGTTTCAGAGAGGGAACACAGAAACAAGGAGACACAACTGGAAGCTGAAGACTCAGATGAGTCAAAGGGATGTCAGGAAACATTTCTTCAGCCACAGAGTAGTCAGGAAGTGGAATGGACTAGAGAAAGATATAGTGGAGGCAGGAACCATACATAGTTTTAAGACAAGGTATGATAAAGCTCATGGAGCAGGGAGAGCAGAGACCCAGTAGCAGACAGCGAAGAGGCGGGGCCAGGAGCTGAGTCTCGACCCCTGCAACCACAATTAGGGAGTACAATTAGGTGAGTACACACACACACACACATACACGTGGCAATGCTTTATTTACAGGGAGCAAAGTCAGGGTATTTTTCTGGAATGGTCTGTAATATACCACTGTGGATAAAATACTTTGACATATCTTGAACATTTCTGAGCGAGTTGTCTCTGAATTCATTAATTTTATCGCACTCCAGTACATAATGACGCAGGGTGTGACAATAATCCAACTGGCAAAGTTTACATTTTGTTTGGTCTACATCTGGTGGTGGTGATTTAACCTGCCAAAGATACTTGTAACCCAGCCGGAGGCGGGCGGTAGTGACATCCAAGAGTCTGCTTATTTTGTTGGATGCACCATAGACATGTGGCTCCTCCTGCATGATAGAATGATGATAGATGGACTGACTGGTGTCAATCTCCCTGAGTCTTAAGTCAATAAAATTCAGTTGAAGTTCTTTTCGTATTATTGTTCTCAAACTGCTAACTGACAAGCCAAGATTGTAATCTACCCCCTCTTTGAAAGCATAAAACTTAGCCAATTTATCAGTTCTATCATGCATCTGAAGACCAATGTGAGATGGAATCCACAGCATGTGCAATCTGACTCTACTATCCACAATCCTACCATACCTGTGCCTGGCTGCTGACACAAGCATACTACAAGTTATACTTGATGAATTGAGAGCATTTATGGATGACAGAGAATCAGTTACAATTAGAGAGTCAACCTTAGATACATGGACGCATTTGAGTGCAAGGAGTATGGCAAACAGTTCTGTCTGAAGGGTAGAGGCGCAGTAATTGATGCGTGCTCACTCTGAATGACAACAGCAGCACTACCAGCTGCACCAGTGGATTGGTGAACAGAACCATCAACAATAACAATAACTTAAAGTGGTAAGATTGTCCCAAACACTTACACATGCAAATAAAATAGATACGATACAAATAGATGGATCACCACTTCATGGAAGCTATTAGGAGAATATACAGTAAAATCAACCAACAAAATCAATCATGAAACTCTGTATAGTATGCAACCAAACAAACAAACGTTCCACTGGACGTATCCCTGCGATCCCCGTCGGGGAGGGGAGTCTTTACTGCGCTCTGCATCACCAGGATGCAGTACTCTAACCGAGTCAAGATCAAGCCATCAAGTGGAATCATAGATGATACCACCAAACTAGCACTTGCATCTGCTGTTAGCAGCAGTCTGGAAGTCAAATTCACGGCGATATTGTCACTGAAAGCTGCCTTCATTGTCGTCTGTATTGACGACACTGAGGCAGAGAAGCTTCTCACCACAGCTGCTACTACCACGCTACAAGACCGGGGATTCCAAGTCTGGACTTCCCCGGCCTTGAAGGCCAAGAGGACTGTGTTCCTCAGACGCCTAGACACTCTCATCACCACTCATGATACCAATGAAATTAAGACATGCATAGAAACGCAGAACCCTTGGGCAAAGGTGGACTTTATCAACAAAATACCCAATGCTTCATCCATGCTGAAGGTCACCTTCAGTGACGTCACTATGGCAGACAAAGCACTTACCGATGGACTGGTTATCCAATATTTCCACATTAACTCAGCCTTCATCGAAGCAGAGAAATTTAGACAAATCCCACAATGCTTTAACTGCTATTCATACCATCACATAACTAAAGACTGCCCAACCAAGGATAAAAAGTTCTGCTCCACCTGCAGTAAGGAAGGACATGACTACAGGTCCTGCACCACCACTACTCCACCACTGCACCACCACTACTCCACCGAAATGCTTAAACTGCAAAAACGATCACCACACTCTTGCTGCCAGATGTCCAGTCCGCCGAGAAATCCACAAGAAACAAATGGAACAACTCAAGAAAACCACTCCCCAGACCACTACTTACGCTGCTATCACCAAACTTCAATCTGATACTACAAAAATTCTCCAGGCCACGCAAGCGGCTGCCACCACCAACACTACACCAACACTACATGCTGGCGAATCCACCAAAATTCTTTACTGCATCATGTACGCCCACGTACAGAATGTAGCTACACCTGGTTCATTTAATACAACTATCAATGAACTACTACAACTCAACAACCTGCCAAACTTTACATTCCCTGCATCGCCACCTTCAGCTGAAATCATTCAAGCGACCACATGTACCGTCCACCTCGCACCTACACCGACACCAGCACCAGCACCTCAAGCTCCGCCCTCCACCATGGAGACGGACCAACCAGAGAATAGAGAGGCGCCGACTCCTCCCACCACCGAGAGCACACCTGTACCTGCTACCACCTCTGTAATGCACCAATCAGAGACCTCGGACGACCCACTACCTCTGCTCCAGCACATTCCCCCAGCCAAGAGAGCTAAGATTCTAGTTGAAAGTATTCAGGGATTCCTGAAAACCCACGCTACCAACCTCTCTGATCCTGCTACTGCTACTGCTACTCCTACTACTGATAGTTACGCAGACGATGATGTCGACTCCTCATACATTGATACAAACGGTATCTTCTTCTATACCACTGATCAATATAGAACTGCTATGCATGCACAAGAAGTTCACCACCGCCTCAAGCATGGAACTGTCAAGTTTACCTGCGACCCCAATCACAGCTGCACACTAGAACAAGCACTCCAACTCCTCACCTATCACCTCACCGATACCACAAACACATTTCTAAAAGAACACATCTCCAGGAAAAAGTTCAGAGCACTACAGAATGGTACTCTTGAACAATATGCTGACTAGAATCTTCCCATCGACCACTCACTAAGAAGCTAAGTTTCCCCAGCACTTTGCTATTTAGCTAAAGCTGGGGTGTGGCTCCAATCGACCCTGATTTCACTGCTTCCTTGGCCCTTCCTGACCTGCGTGCTGTTGCAGCCTTATCCAACGTCCTTGCATCGTCAGCTGATCACCGCTGACATGCCTCCAAGACTCTCCCTTCCCAGGGATCCATCGACATCCAGCAAGACATAGACATCCCTCAAGACACTCCCATCACTGGGAGCCAAGGCCGGGTCACCTATTGGAGAAGACCCGGGCCGGCAGTACCGGCGAACCTACAAGAAGAAGAAGTTCCACTTGATGGATTACATGCAACTTCTGTGGTAAATGCTGCCACGCCCCTTGTGCAGGCATTCAAGACTCTACTACACGAGATATTAAACAAGGGACGTGTTTTTGGGTATGTCCAAATGAGACCGAACTTTGGAATAAAATCACATCGATATTAAAAATGACAACATCAAATCAGACTTCATAAAAAACATGACAGCTTTCTATAACAGTTGGGAAAGTAAAAAATCTGGACCAGATGGTGCTATCGCCCCTGGTACATATGTTGAAATGATAGAAAATAACTGTAAGAATGGAGAAATAAATGATAGTGACCTGAAGAGGGACAGGAGCTCTAGTGAAATAAATGATGGGGAAACAGGTGTAGACAAGGACACACAAAAAACAGTGTTACAAACTAGCAATACCACTGTAGATAGTAAAGAGGGGGATGCCCAGGGAAATACTGAAGACAAATTACCAGAAACAGTTGAAGGCTCCATTGTTAGCACTTGTGCCGAAGACAGAAACGAGACAGGAACACACCCACCAATAGGGAATACAATGGGGAACAGTCACAAAAAACCAGGGCAAACGGAAACCAGGCCTATGTGAATACGTATTATGCACTTGATATCTGCAGGCATGGAAAATCTGGGAAATCAGATGGGACATGCAATTACGATCACCCCAGAAAATGCCGTGCCCATATGAAAACAGGCAAATGCAACCTCCCGTCCTGTAAGTTTTAGCACCCTGAAATGTGTCACTCATCAATTCAGGAAAGACAGTGCTATAACTTATATTGCCAGGCATACCACCTAAAGAGTACGAGGCGACACAGAACATCCAGATCATGGCAAAACTTGGGTAGCCACAGTCACTCCAAAGAGAGAGGTTTTTTAGTGCCAGGAAGGAAAAAAAGCTGGCAGGAAATGACAGAAATTGAACACCAACTGCAATCATTTCTGGAGTGGAATCACAGTCAATGGCCTCCACTCCAATACAACAGATATTAGTGCTAGGAAAAAAAGATTTCCCCCATACCACCAATACCACCAATTCAACGACATTCATCTTTGCAAATATACAGGGTCTAAAGCCAGCAACAAACAACAAGATACCTTACATTCAAGGACTGCTTACAGAGTCAAATGCTATGTTTGCGGCTTTCACAGAGACCCACATAAGAGATCACTTGGACAATGCAATATGGATCCCGGGCTACAACCTATACAGGTGTGACAGAGTGAACAGGCAAAAGGGGGGTTGGCCTGAATATCACAGAGTCACTTATATGTTCAGAACTACTAAATGCCTCAAAGGATGTAGTTGAAGTATTAGCAATAAAGATCGAGAATCAAAACCTGGTCATCGTGGTTGTATACAAGCCCCCGGATGCAACGTCCCAACAATTCCAGGAACAGCTTTTGAAAATTGACCACTGTCTGGAAAATCTTCCAGCTACTGCCCCCAACATCTTGCTCCTGGGGGATTTCAACCTAAGGCACCTAAAATGGAGGAACATTGCAAATAATGTGGTAGCAGAGATAACACCAGGAGGCAGCTCAGATGAACTTTTAAATCTCTGCATCAAATTCACCTTAAACCAGCAAATAGTAGAGCCCACAAGATTAGAGAATACGCTGGACCTCATCTTCATAAACAATGATGATCTGATACGAAATGTCATCATGTCAAAAACAATATACTCAGATCACAACATAATAGAGGTCCAGACATGCATGCTGGGAGCCCCAGATCAACAAAATGTACTCACCTAATTGTGGTTGCAGGGGTCGAGACTCAGCTCCTGGCCCCGCCTCTTCGCTGTCTGCTACTGGGTCTCTGCTCTCCCTGCTCCATGAGCTTTATCATACCTTGTCTTAAAACTATGTATGGTTCCTGCCTCCACTATATCTTTCTCTAGACTATTCCACTTCCTGACTACTCTGTGGCTGAAGAAATGCTTCCTAACATCCCTTTGACTCATCTGAGTCTTCAGCTTCCAGTTGTGTCCCCTTGTTTCTGTGTTCCCTCTCTGGAACATCCTGTCACTGTCTACCTTGTCAATTCTCCGCAGTATTTTGTATGTCGTTATCATGTCTCCTCTGACCCTTCTTTCTTCCAGTGTTGTTAGTCCTATTTCCCTCAACCTTTCTTCATAGGACAGACCCCTGAGTTGTGGAACTAGCCTTGTCGCAAACCTTTGCACTTTCTCTAGTTTCCTTACGTGCTTGACCAGGTGTGGGTTCCAGACTGGTGCTGCATATTCTAGTATGGGCCTGACGTACACGGTATACAGTGTCTTCAACGATTCCTTGTTAAGGTAACGGAACGCTAATCTTAGGTTTGCCAGTCGCCCATATGCTGCCGCAGTTATCTGGTTGATGTGTGCCTCCGGAGACGTGCTTAGCGTTATACTCACTCCAAGGTCTTTCTCCTTTGCCGAGGTTTGTAGCCTTTGTCCGCCTAGCTTGTACTCTGTCAGCGGTCTTCTTTGCCCTTCTCCGATCCTCATGACTTTGCATTTGGAGGGATCGAATTCGAGAAGCCAATTGCTAGACCAGGTGTCGAGCTTGTCCAGGTCTGTTTGCAGCCCTGCCTGGTCCTCTTCCGATGTGATTCTCCTCATTATTTTCACATCATCCGTGAATAGAGACACTTCTGAGTCTATCCCGTCCGTCATGTCATTTACATATACCAGGAATAACACTGGTCCTAGGACTGACCCCTGCGGTACACCGCTCGTCACAGGCGCCCACTGTGATACCTCACCACGCACCATGACCCGTTGCTGTCTCCCTTTGAGGTATTCCCTGATCCATTCCAGTGCCCTTCCTGTTATACCTGCTTGTTCTTCCAACTTCTTTACTAATCTCATGTGAGGAACTGTGTCGAAGGCCTTCCTGCAGTCCAGGAAAATGCAATCAACCCACCCTTCTCTCTCCTGCCTTACCTCTGTTACTTTATCATAGAACTCCAGGAGGTTTGTTACACAGGATTTGCCTTCCCGGAATCCGTGCTGTCTGGTGTTTATTATCCTGTTCAGCTCGAGGTGTTCCACCATTCTTTTCCTGATGATTTTCTCCAGGACTTTGCACACTATACATGTAAGTGACACCGGTCTATAGTTTAGTGCCTCTTTTCTGTCTCCTTTTTTAAAAATGGGGACTACGTTGACCTTCTTCCATACCTCAGGTAGCTGCCCAGTTTCAAGGGATGTGTTGAATATTATGGTAAGTGGCACACTCAGTACCTCAGCTCCTTCCCGAAGAACCCACGGGGAGATATTGTCCGGACCCATCGCCTTTGAGGTATCGAGGTCACTGAGTAACTGCTTCACTTCCTCCTCAGTTGTGTGTATGCCCTCTAGCACTTGGTACATCCCTTGTTGGTGACGAACCCAGTCCTGTCTACCCAGCTGCCTTTCTTCCTCCATTGTGAATACTTCCTTAAACCTCAAGTTGAGCTCCTCACATACCTCTTGATCATTACTTGTGAGTTCCCCATCTTCTCTCCTCAGCCTTATCACCTGGTCCTTGACTGTTGTCTTCCTTCTGATGTGACTGTACATCAGTTTCGGGTCGGACTTAACTTTCGATGCTATGTCATTTTCGTACTGTTTCTGGGCCTCCTCCGTACTTGTGCATACTCGTTTCTAGCTCTTCTACTAATCTCTCTGTTTACCTGGGTTCTTTGCCTTCTGTACCGTTTCCATTCTCTGATACTACGAGTCTTTGCCTCCCTGCACCTTTGGGTAAACCAGGGGCTCTTTCTGGCCTTCCCATTTAATCCTTTGCCTCTGGGTATAAACCGTTCCTCTGCCTCCTTGCACTTTGCCCCTACGTATTCCATCATTTCATTTATTGTCAGTCCTTCCATTTCCCTTCCCACTGAACGTCCTGCAGGAAATTCCTCATGCCCGTGTAGTTTCCTCTTTTAAAGTCTGGTTTGTCTCTATCAGTACTGTTTTCCCTCTCCACCTGTAGCTCTACAATGTACTCAAAGCTAAGCACCATATGGTCACTGGCTCCCAGGGGGCTCTCGTGCGTTATGTCTTCAATATCTGAGCTGTTCAGGGTGAATACAAGGTCCAGTCTTGCTGGTTCATCTTCTCCTCTCTCTCTGGTCGTGTCCCTGACATGTTGGTGCATCAGGTTTTCCAGTACCACGTCCATCATCTTGGCTCTCCAAGTTTCTGGACCCCCACTTGGTTCATGGTTCTCCCAGTCGATCTCCCTGTGGTTGAAATCTCCCATGACCAGTAGCTTCGCTCTGCTCATGTGTGCCTTTCTTGCCACCTCCGCCAGGGTGTCCACCATCACTCTGTTGTTCTCATCGTGTTCTTCTCCTGGCCTCCTGCAGTTCTGTGGTGGGTTATACATCACTGCAATGATTATCTTATGCTCCCCAGACTGGATGGTACCTACCATGAAGTCCGTTTCTACCCACCTCCATTCCTACCATTTCCTCGAATCTCCAACGGTGCCTTACAAGCAGTGCGACCCCTCCTCCCCCCTGCTCCTCCTATCTTTCCTCAGGATCTGATATCCCTGTGGGAAGATTGCATCTGTTACTGTCTCATTTAGTTTAGTTTCTGTGATCGCTATGATGTCTGGGGATGCCTCATCTATTATTTCATTCCACTCTTCATACTTATTCGTAATTCCATCCACGTTTGTGTACCAAACCTTCAACCTTGTTTCCAATACTGTGGCCCTGGGGAGATCTTGGTTGGTTGGGGGCGTGGGAAGGGTGCCCGCAGGGGGTTGCAGCATGGGTGGGGGGGATTGTATGGTTGGGGTATGGGCTGGTGGGGTGCAGTTTGAAGTGGGGGTGGGGGGTAACTGTGACGGTGGGTTTTCATTTGCTAGGGTGGGGACAGGGGGCCTGATGTGATCAGCCCCGAGGGAGCCTTCTCCAAATTCAACTTCAGTAACAAAAACATAAGGTGGGACCAAATAAACCAAGTCCTAAATGATATAAACTGGGAAGATAGCCTAAGCATCAAAGATCCTAACCTATGTCTAGAACAAATTAACTCTGTGGCACTTGAGGTTTGCTCAAGGCAAATTCCCTTAAGGAAAAGAAGGAGAAGATGCAAACTAGAAAGAGAGAGGCGCTCCCTATACAGGCGAAGGAAAAGAATAACGGAGCGGCTACAAGAGACCAATATATCTGAAATACGAAGGGAGACACTAGTCAGAGAAATAGCAAACATCGAATTAAAACTAAAGGAATCTTACAGGAATCAAGAGACACGGGAAGAAATAAAACCCATAAATGAAATTGAAAGAAACCCAAAGTATTTCTTTTCTTATGCAAAATCAAAGTCGAGAACAACAACCAGTATTGGGCCCCTACTTAAACGGGATGGGTCCTACACAGATGACAGCAAGGAAATGAGTGAGTTACTTAAGTCCCAGTATAACTCAGTTTTTAGCGAGCCGCTAACCAGACTGAAAATCGAAGACCTAAATGTATTTTTTATGAGAGTGGCACAGAACTTGACAGACGCATGCCTTTCTGACATCACCCTGGCGCAAAATGACTTCGAAAAGGCAATAAATGACATGCCCATGCACTCCGCTCCAGGCCCAGACTCATGGAACTCCGTGTTCATCAAGAACTGCAAGAAACCCCTATCACATGCTTTTAACATCCTATGGAGAGAGAGCATGGACACTGGGGTCGTCCCGCAGTTACTAAAAACAACAGTCATAGACCCACTCCACAAAGGGGGCAGTAAAGCAATAACAAAGAACTACAGACCAATAGTGCTAACGTCCCATATCATAAAATTTTTTGAAAGGGTTCTAAGAAGCAAGATCGCCCATTTTGATACCCATCAATTGCACAACCCAGGGCAGCAATTGCACAACCCAGGCCCAGACTCATGGAACTCCGTGTTCATCAAGAACTGCAAGAAGCCCCAATCACATGCTTTTAACATCCTATGGAGATGGAACATGGACACTGTGGTCGTCCCGCAGTTACTAAAAACAACAGACATAGCCCCACTCCACAAAGGGGGCAGTAAAGCAATTGCAAAGAGCTACAGACCAATAGCGCTAACGTCCCATATGATAAATTTTTTGAAAGGGTTCTGAGAAGCACAATCGCCCATCTTGATACGCATCAATTGCACAACCCAGGGCAGCATGGGTTTAGAGCAGGTCGCTCCTATCTGTCCCAACTACTGGACCACTACGACAAGGTCCTGGATGCTATAGAAGACAAACAGAATGCAGATGTTATATACACAGACTTTTCAAAATCCTTTGACAAGTGTGACCATGGTGTAATAGCACACAAAATGCGTGATAAAGGAATAAAAGGAAAAGTTGGTAGATGGATCTATAATTTCCTAACAAGTAGAACACAAAGAGTAGTAGTCAAAAGAGTAAAGTCTGAGGCAGCTACTGTGAAAAGCTCTGTTCCACAAGGTAGAGTACGTGCTCCCATCCTGTTCCTCATCCTTATATCGGACATAGACAGGGATATAAGCCACAGTTCCGTGTCTTCCTTTGCAGATGACATCCGAATCTGTATGACAGTGTCCACCGTTGAAGACACTGCAAGACTCCAAGCAGACATAAACCAAATCTTTAAATGGGCTGCAGAAAACAATATGAAGTTCAATGATGAGAAATTTCAATTACTCAGATACGGAAAACGTGAAGAAATTAAAATCTCATCGGAGTACAAAACTAATTCCAACCACACAATAGAGCGAAAAACTAATGTCAAAGACCTGGGAGTGATCATGTCAGAGGATCTCACCTTCAAGGACCATAACACCGTAGCAATCACATCTGCTCGTAAAATGACAGGATGGATAATGAGAACGTTCAAAACCAGGGATGCCAAAGCCCATGTTGACACTTTACAGATCGCTTGTTCTATCTAGGCTGGAATATTTCTGCACACTAACTACACCTTTCAAGGCGGGTGAAATTGCTGACTTTGAAAATGTGCAGGGAACCTTCACGGCACGCATAACTGCGATAAACCACCTCAATTACTGGGAACACTTGAAGTTCCTAAACCTGTACTCTCTAGAACGCAGGCGGGAGAGATACATTATTATATACACGGGAAAATTCTTGAGGGATTAGTACCAAATTTGCACACGAGAATCACTTCATACGAAAGCAAAAGACTCGGCAGGCGATGTAACATCCCCCCAATGAAAAGCAGGGGTGCCACTAGCACATTGAGGGACAACACAATAAGTGTCAAGGGCCCAAGATTGTTCAACTGCCTCTCAGCATACTTCAGGGGGATTACCAACAAACCCCTGGCTGTCTTCAAGCAGGCACTGGACAGGCACCTAAAGTCGGTACCAGACCAGCCAGGCTGTGGTTCGTACGTTGGACTGCGTGCGGCCAGCAGTAACAGCCTGGTTGATCTGGCTCTGGTCCAACATGAGGCCTGGTCACAGACCGGGCAGCAGGGGCGTTGACCCCTGGAGATCTCTCCAGGTAAACTCCAGGTAAATAATTTGTGAGAGAGTGTGGTGTTTGGCTAAATTATCAATACAGCTTAAGGCATCATGTTTGGCTTCAAGGCGAAGCTTTGGTTGTGTTTAAGTAGTAGTTTAGGGGAAATGGAGGGATGGTAGTTTGGAATGGGGTAATATTCCATAGAGCGGAGAAGTGCCGCTGTTGCCTTACTTGCCACAGATCATGTATCTGATTCATGCGGAGGTCTGTTCCAGTTTTTTCGATCCATCTTGAGGGATGTTCACCAGTGCTGAGGAAAGTTTGGAGGGCATCTGTGCAGGGGTTTGAATGGGTTTGCCTGAGCATATTAACCCCAATTAGGATATTTCTCTCAGTAACATGATCTCTGATGCTTGGAATATCAAGTTCTTTCTGCATATTTAAAATTTTGGCAGTACGAGAGCATCCTAAAATGATCCTCATTGCTTCGTTCTGCAGTTTTCCAGCCCTCTAAGCTTCCAGTCAGACATAAGAGCAAGTAGTGGCGCAGCATAATCAACCAATGATCTAATATAAGCAAGATACATCATTTTCACAATTTTAATATTAGCACCATACCTGGGGTGAAACCCTGCACAACTCTAAGTGTTCTCAGCCTTTCTTTTTATTGACGACAAAGTCTCGTTACAAGAAGACAGCTGTTCAGTCCAGGGCGGGCTGGAAACTACTTTTGCAAGATGATGCAATTTGAATCATCTAACAACGAACTCTGCCCGGCTGCAGTGTGGAAAATATTGGTATTTTCCGAAAGTTGTAATTGATAAACTTTCCAATATGAATTGATATTTTTAATGTACTGCTGGTGGTTCCACGTTATGTGGACATGAGATTAGAACCATCCAACCATCGCGTGGGTACGCGGAGGGGGGATTTTGAGGGGTATGGACGAGGCTGGGCAGAGGGCGGCTGAGGGCTAGTCAGTCACGTGTGGAGAGGCTTAGAATCAAGATATCGGGCGGGATGCCTTCGGGAATTTGGCGATTCCGTCAGCCTGACCGGACTTAATTACTTCACTTTGTAATATGGAGTGATATCAAAGTGTGCGACGCATAATTCGTGGGACATTCGGTCCAGAAATTCCGATATTTGGACGACAATTTGGTGAAATAACGTGTGATCCCAGTTTAATGGGGTATCGAGATTTAGGCCTTATTCGGGTTATAGTGATAAGGCGACACGACAAGATACGGTCGTAAACCTTGATTCTGAGTGGTTTTCGTAATAGAAGAGACTGAAATATGCTTAATGAATATGGTGAGACGTTGAACCTAGTGAAGCAGATTTGTAAATAATTGGAAGTGAATGTACCGGGTGTCGGCTAGTGAAGGGATGCCATCCCAGGACCGCCATGTTGGATATGGAAGAGATGGTCGTTTCCATCTCCACTCATCGACTCGGAATTTCGGTATAGAGATGGTGAATGTGTATAAACTAGTGGGGCATTAAGCCATAGTGTATATAGCGATTTAAGTTATAAGTATCAACGGTAATACAGGGAAATAACGAGAGGATATGAATCGCTACTCCCAATCAACCACATGTTAAGTAACGCCCGGTCCCGTGGGGGTAAAAGAGATTAAGGAAACTAATCTTCTTTGACTTGGCGGGATAATCTATATCATCATCTTGACGGAAGAACTATATCTACCGAGCAAGATCACGAGATCTATCGAAGCACATCAACAAGAATGCGGCCTTCCCACCGTAAGTATGTACACTGTCTTAGGTTACGATCTGGCCAGTAGGTATGTTGAGATATTGTGTGTCTGCGGTGGGAATGATGAGGATCTCCAGTGAACACCCAAGACGCAGATAAAGGGTGAGTGAATATTAATTACTTGTGCTCTCTCCTCCTTCTCCTCAATCAGTCTTATATCCTATATCTAAACCCATAGAGTCTACTTAAAATTAATCATACCTTAATTATTATTATCTATTCAGATTTATTTACACTGGTCCAGAGCGTCAGTGGGTTCAGAGGGTGTGAAATTATCAAAGGGAGTCATTTCAGTGACCAGGGTGACTCAAGTTCTCACATACCTCAAAGGAGTGACTGCGGTAAAATTATACTAGTCGGTCATCTCCCAGGGAAATTGTTTGTTGCAAGTGGCAGTGGCCTAGATAGACAATCTCTCTTAATTTCCCACAGGAGAATTATTTCTTATTTTTGTTTTAGCTAACACACATGTAAATGTAAATAACCCTTTTTACCTTATTCCTAGTATACATATATCCTTTATAATATAATAACATATACAATGTATAATACGTATTAAGGTATAAAATGGACCCCAATGGAAATAAGTCACTGTCTGAGGGTCGATCACCATGCCCAGCTCTTCTAGGGCAGGGTAGGTGCCAAGGCTGGAGCTTGCTACCATCTGCGGCTCGCAAGCCTGCCCTTCCCGTCAGCCTCCTTGGGGCGGGGAAGGTGGCAGACCAGAGAGGCCTAGCATTTATCTACCTACCTGCCTCGTGCTGGTGGGGGAATGTCGCTAGGCCTGGGGCCAGTTGGTCCCACCGCTGAGGGGTACCCCCTTCCATGGGAGACATAGGTCTCTGATACTCTCCCGACAGGGAGCCGGAGCCGGGTCGCCATCTGGTAAAGACCCGGGCCGGGAGAATTCCCGGTGAATTAACACCTCCTCCTCCTCACTGTCTGACTATTTGGGTTATCTTAGGTTCTCTACACATATGCTGCTATGTATGATAATCTATGTAAATGTATTTGTGTATATCTGAATAAACTTACTTGTGAGTTGCAGATGGTAGCAAGCTCTGGCTAAGGCACCTACCCTGCTCTAGAAGGGCTGGGCATGGTGTCGATCATCCTTGTTAACCCATCAGTTTCAAATTCAAATTCTTTATTTCTGGTAATATACAAGGTGGGGTGTACTTATAATTATACATTTTATGAGGTAGATATTACAAGATGGCCAATAATATGCCTAGGTATGCCTAGGCTTTTCTTACTCTATAGTGACACAATGATTATACTGATAGTAAGGTTAGGTAATTGGAGTGATTAACTAGGTTTACAAAATTGAGGTACTGGAATTTAAACATTTAAGCATTTAACAATTAGTTTAAGAATTTAACAATTTTTTTTTTTTTTTTTTTACATTTTATTAGTTTTTCGGTACATGTAATACATATACAAACTCAAAACAATCAAATGTGTATAAACGCAAAGAACATTAACAGTGAGTAACCTTTCCAACATCAATGGAAATAAATGCTATGTCACAAACAACAGCTCAATACAAACTTCGTGCAAGGTGATAAAATTAACATACAACAAAAGGTACACCCAGTGCCGAGACCCGACACCGATATAATTCCTAGTAATATTTTTACCATAAACAGATATGAATCGTCCTTACAAAGCATTAAGGACATGCATCCTACCTATGCCACAAATCCCAATAAGAGACCCCCCCTCTCCACCTAACAATTTGCATTAACCTTATAAACTGTAAGCTCTATGTGCATGAGGTTACATTTAACAAAAGTATCCTAATAACTTCACACCTAACCACAAATTTTTGCTTTCATAGCCACAACAAACCTCTATACACACAATTATGTAAAAATGAATAAAAACACAATTAGCATCTATTACTTTTAACTTTATAAGTTGTATTAATACTAACTACACTTATACATGTGTAAATTCATGACCTACAACAAGTGTGGTGCATACCTGATGTCCTATCAGAATGCCATCAACCTGCCACAGAGTATATACAAAAGTAAATTACAAATCGAAATTCACAGTAACCACAACATGTTTCAGTTACCCTTACCATCTACTGGTAAGTACAAACCAACCCCCAACACATTCACACCAGTTACAACCCAAACACACTCCCCCTCCCTCCCCCGGCTTCAGAGGACCAGCCAAACCCATGTACAACCCCTGACTCCCCCCCACCTTACCAACTTCACCAACATCCATTCCACCCCTTCATACATCTCATCCACTACCCAAAACCCTAACGTCACTTGTCACAGCATAGAATGTCAACCGTCACCCAAAGAAAATAATACCCCCCATCTTCCCTCCCCCCCTTTCTCCAATCACACGTCCCTATCTCCTAAAAACAAACACATCCCTTTCCCCTAGACCCCAACCCTACAGGTCAAGCCCACTCAAACCCCTCCAAACCTCTCAATAGCTCCTTGACACTTAATGATCTGTAATCCTCAGAAAATACAGAATCCCAACCCTTCCCATATAGCAAACGATTCCGACACTTGGTTCGATATATATGAGCCGCCACCGCCTTTATTCTTTCCCGAATGCCCACCTCTCTCAATTTCCATGACACACAAACAAAATCCACCATGCAGTACATTAAACCCTTTTTGTCCCTATGACACCCCCCCCAAATCCAAGAAAATTGCCCTTAGCAAAGGTACTCCCCCTCCCCCCAATTTCCTCAAAACCCATCCCATCCACCACCTTACCCCTTCCAATGCTTCACAAAAATATATGGCATGCAAGACGGTCTCCGGCTTGCCACACCTCTCACAACCCCCATCTTTCACACACCCCATTCAAAATAAAATCTCCCTTGCTGCAACCGCCCCATGTAGAAACCTATACATCAGCTCACGATCCCTTCCCGATAAACGTAATTCCCGAAACCCCCCAAATTCCTTTCCAGTCATAAACTGGATATATAGCCTCCCCCTCCAGCACCCCCACCCCACCTCCTAACCTCATAAGCACAGCTACTTTTAAATTTTGCGGTTCCTTTATGACCATCATATTGCGCAGCCAATCCCTGCACTGTACCAGATCCCTCCCCTCCCACCATTCACCCAAATCTCTCAACACTCCCTCCACCCCGGTCCCTCCATCCCCCTCCTCATCACACAACGTTTCACATGCACATCAACCTCTTCTCCAGCCAAATCAGACCCAACCCCCCCAATAATATTTCCTTCCTAACTATATCCTTCCGTAACCAATGTCTACCATTAGCCCATATGAACTTAAATGCTTTACGCTCCAGCCCTTCCACATCCCACCTCAATAAAGGATAAATATTAGCTACAAACCAAATCCTACTGTAAATCATTGTGTTTACCGCAATGACCCTCTGCCTCAACGTGAGCTCACCCGCACACCAACCATTTATATGCTCCATTGCCCGTTGCACTACATTCCCCGAATTTACCTCTCTCGTCACGTCCCGATTCCCCGTGAATACTATTCCACATATTTTCACTGTGTCAGTCACATTGCAACCATGTCTTCTACCCAACCCCCTTCCCACCCAATTACCCACCTCCAACAGCAGTGATTTTGCCCCGTTCACCTTCATTCCAGTTGCCTTACAAAATGTGCCTATACTGTTCCCTACATTCCCCAGCCCCTTCTCCTGCCATACCAGCACCGTAGTGTCGTTTACATACCCCACAATATTCATGATCCCCTCACCACCACCACCCCCTCCCCCCACCAATCTGTAAAACGGATCTTGAACACATGCAAACAGAATTTGCGACAGAGGACATCCCTGCCGCAAACCCCGTTCCATCTGCACCACCCCACCCAATCTACCATTGACTTGTACCCTAACACATGCCCCTTCATATAAAGCTCTGATCCAACTCATCACTTCCACACCGAACCCCTGTCGCTCCATGATTTCGTACATGCTCTCGCGCTCTACACTATCATACGCCCCCTGCCAATCTAATGCTAGTACCCCTCCCCCTTCCACACTTTCAATGAAATCCTTAATGTACTCATGACCCGCCACCACTCCCCTACCTGGAATCCCCCCCTGTCCTACCTCAATCACCCTCCCCAACACCCTTTTTAATCTGTTACCTAGAATCTTTGCAAATATTTTATAATCAGAATTCCTTAGTACCAAAGGTCTGTAATTCCTCAAAGTATCTCCTACCTTCCCCTTCCATACTAGAACCACCAATCCCATATCCCTACCCATCACCCCGTCCTCTTTCATCCCATTCATCACACCAACCAAACAGTCCCTCATGATGTTCCAATTCTCCTTATAAAACTCGTTCGCTATACCATCTATTCCAGGGGCCTTTCCTCTACTTAACCCATTCACCGCCTCCCACACCTCCCCTTCACTGATCATCCCCTCCAACTCCTTCCGCTCACTTCGTCCCAACCTCTCCACGATTCCCCCTAATATTAAATCCTTGTTCATCACACTCACCCCTTTGCGACACATATGCTTGGCAAACCACTTATCCACATATACGTTCATACCCTCTGTGGTACAAATCCGCATTCCTTCATCATAATTCTCCAATTCTTCATCCACCTCCAAGCACTCCACTGTCATCCTATCCTTTCGCTTCCTACACTTACCCAATACATATTTGGAGGGTTTATCCCCCCATAACACGTCATCCAAGCCTGCTTTCATCCTGCATGCCCCAAAACTCTCCTTCTGCAGCAACCACAACCTTTCCTTCAATGTCCGTATTTCCTCAGTTAGTCTGTGACCTCCTCTTAAGTAACAGTCCGTCAATAATCCCTCCAAGTAGTTTTGCATGCCATAACGCCATCCTACCTCTTCTTTGCCCAATCTCTGATAGTATGCTTTAATGCCCCTCTTACCCACCTCCACCCACCAATCCACCAGAGCCCCCTGCAACCTCCCCTCCAACAACCCTCCCCACCAATCACTAAATTCCACACGTCTACCCTCACCACTCAAAAGCTGAACGTTTAATTTCCAATACCCCTTACCCCACCGTACCACACCCGACCATTCCACCTCCACCAACACTCCCCGATGATCTGTAAAACCCACATCTATATATTTAACCGCACCCACCACCACACTCCCCGTTACATAAATTCTATCTAGCCTAGCCCCATACCCTCTTCTAACAAATGTATGCTCTCCCGCCCATCCTACCCCAATAACATCCTTCAAACCTACACGCCTAAGTAAGTCCCTCAGAGCCTGCAAAACACCCCCCTCCCCGTGGCTCTACATCCCTTTCCCTGATGACACAATTAAAATCTCCCCCAACTATGGTTACGCTAGGCAAATCCCTACATGCATAAATCATATGCTCCCTCACAAAATCCACCTTCACCTGTCTGGAAGACTCTGCCAGCATATACACTCCCAAAAAGCATACCTTCACCCCCCCCATTCGCCCTCCACCCTCACCAGTCTGCCCCCCCCCCACTCTCCTCCCATCGCAAAGGCTTGAATGGGCTTGACACTGCTACCACTACCGCCACCCCACCCTTTAATCTACTTGATGAACTGGCAAATACCCTATAACCATCCAATACCAAATCTCTACCACACCTATAATTATGCTCCTGCAAAAACCCCACAGTCACACCATACCGTCTCAACGTACACTCCACCCAAGCTCTTTTAATATCTGCTCTCAACCCATTTACATTTAACGTTAAACACTTGAAATTAAAGACAAAGGTTTGCCCTTCGGCCTCGGTGGAAGTTGCGACCCAGATTTCCCTTTACTCTGCAATTTACCCAACTTCTTCCCACCCTTATTAATTCCCTGATCTTGCACCAATCCCAAGTCTTTCTTAGCAACTTCCAACAGAGGTTTCTTGCAAATCCTCTGGGCCGGGGTCAACACGTCATCACAATCAGACAGTGTGCCAGACCTCTTGCGGGTCCCCTGCACAACTTCCACACCACTTGCACTATCAATCTGATGTACCTCCGCCTGCACTGTCTCCAACACTAATGTTTGGTCATTGATACTGGCATTCACTATGCCCTCCACCATATCCATTGTATCTTCCATACCCCCAGTGGCTTCTACACTTAACACCGGTAGAGGTTCGTCCAGAATGTCCCTTAATACCTGCTCCAAAGCCACTTCCTCCACAGCACTCTCCTGGTTGCCACCTTCAACCACTGATGGTGCCGTTTCCTGTGATATCGTCTGACACACCACCTCTGCACCGTCGACTATCTCGCTCCACAACTTTGGTTGTTTCTCCGACTGTTCCTCTTCCCTCTGCACATTTCTCTGCACTGTCACGTTCGTTCCACGATGTCCCCCGTTCATTCTTGGGCCCGACCTCTTCAAGCAGTCGGCCGCTACATGCTCATATGCCCCGCACAGACGACAAGTCCTGCGTTGCCCCATGTAGGTGACGTATACCTGCGTCCTAAAATCCGGCAATACGACGTACGACGGTATGGGATGTCGCAAGGTCATCTTCAATGCGAAAGACCCCTCAAAGATCCCCATCAGCGGTCCTTCACTCCACTTGCCAGGAGTAGCAGCATGGATAATGCCGTATGCCCAGAAAACTGCACTGATGTCCACCGCATCGGCCTCAAACAGGACATTCCTCAATTGAACCCAAGTGTATGTCCTCGAGACGTCCTTTAAGCGTACCTGTAGTCCTGTGTGCACGGTGTACACACTATCTTGATGCTTATCCACCAGCCGTTCATACACCTCCGCCGTTTGAAGTTTCACAAACACTCTATTCGTCCCGTTCAGGGCCACTCCATACAAATCCATTGTATCAAGTCCATAAATACTGTTCCGGCCGTGGCTGGGTTGATAACTCCTGTAACCAGGTCCACACAAACTGTGTTCAACCGTCTCCTCCCAGCTGCCGCCATGTTGGTGAAAACCAAAGTGCTGTCAAGAGCCACCAGGGGTCAGGCCAGCGCACCGCACACCCTCACACAATCAGAGCTGGGTGGCGAATGAGTATGATTATTGTACAGAAACAAGTAAAGTCATATGTCGACTGTTTTCGAATAAAGTTTTTCATGATGTATTACACTGCAATAGAGATAACTTTATACTATACACTGAATAATTATATGAATTCTTTTATATTAAATTTCTCAAATTTTACTTGCTTGGGTCAATCTCCTAAAAATTACCCTAATACTATAATGATTTTCTCTAACGATGAAACAAAGCTTAATTAAATAACTTGTTACGACGGGGCAAAACAGGCTAATAAATGAGGCCCTGATCGTAACAAATGGGGGCCTGTCCGGGAGGTTTGATCCAAGGTAAATGGAGATATGATCTAAAATCTCTTAGGCCATATTATCATTCTTGTTATGAACTTATTTTCATAATGTCAGGATCATCTGAGGCTCAAGTACACCTTCATGCAGAAGTTCTAAACCATCAGATAGGGGAGCTAGGTCTCAACTTTATATTTTGACAGTCTGTACAGAGAAGTATCTAGAACGGGAAGTTGCTAACTTGTTTGTCTTCCAGCAATGATGGCTACTGATGTTTGGCTCTCGCTTACCTCTCACCCTGAAGATAAGCAACCACAGGGTATAAGTAACTATGTCTCTTTCTCTTTTGCTTTTGGTATTGGCGACACCATTATTGGGCAGAGTGAAAGGATTAACTTTGGCGAGTTCTTGGTAGGTGGGAGCTCTGGTGATTGATTTGTCTCCCTCTGTTGTTGGACTTGCTTCGTAGTACCTGTAACCCAGGGTCTCAGTACCTGTAACCTAGTTTCCTGAGTATCCACACGATGGGAGTTAGCATGGTTGGTGCTGTTGTTTTCGCCGTTAGTTTTGGGACTAAGAACCTTTCAGTCATTTTGTGAGTCACTGCTGTCCTGGGACGAAGCATATCATTCTAGTTGGTACTGTATATTGAAAGAAAAAAAGTTAGTGATGACATTTTGGAACAGAACCTACTCTCTGGTTCCTTAATGTTCACTGCAGTTTAATGTGGGCTTCATTAATCTGTTCTGCAGCCTTGCTGTTGGCATTGTTGGCTCAGCTACTGTTCTAGCTGTTAATGCTGGTGCCTCTGTGCGATTTCTGCATATACAAATCTTAGTAGAGCTATTAGTCTTATTGTCTGTCTTGCAGACATTAAAAGCTAATACGAGAAGCAAAACTCATATTTATTCAAGCTTTTATGGCACCAGTGTGTGGTGTGAGATTATCACCTCTGGTCCTCCGGAACAAGTGTTCAGTGGAGATGAGGAAAAAACCTGTAAGAGCTACTCTTAGAGAGAGAAGTCAGGGTGACACACTACTGTCACGGGTGACATGATAGTCACGGGTGACTCCACTCAGAATTCTTCAAAGGAATTCGCCTAAGGAAGTAGTAAAGAATGTCTAACTACTGTCAAAGAGACATTAACAAGTGCTCTTGACAGGATGTTTAAGCCAGAAAAGTCACTGGTTGAGTCTGACTTGTCAGAGGAACTTATGGCAAGCGACATGTGTTTTCTCGTATTGCTTTCCTCATGTGAGCCAGCGATTGTCTTCCTGTCTGTTAGTCGTGGCTTTAGCAACTTGTGTGGTGACTCAGTTATGAGGACGCTTAGAGAAGCGGCTCGTCTGAACCTTAAGACATGCTTTGAAGGACTACGGTTTTCTAGCCATGTTGTCTCGTGCTGCTGCATTTCTTCTGAGTATCTCGCTTGGAACTCCTTCGTCGCCTGGAAGAAGTCATGTTCAGCAGACGGACATGAACGTAGAGACGGAACCGACACTTCAGGAAGAGCTAGATGCTCTTCGTACTTCAAGACGTCGTCATATTGCATGCTTCCTGACATACTAGCCTTATAGTACAAGCTAGTCCCTGAGCTGAAGTTGGTGTACTTCTGACACACTAGCCTCTATGCTACAAGCTAGTCCCTGAGCTGAAGTTGGTGTACTTCTGACATACTAGCCTCTATGCTGCAAGCTAGTCCCTGAGCTGAAGTTGGTGTACTTCTGACACACTAGCCTCTATAGTACAAGCTAGTCCCTGAGCAGGAACCTGCCTTCGCCTCCTGACATACTAGTCCCTGAGCAGAGTCGGCATATACTTCTGACATACTAGTCTCTATATGACAAGCTAGTCCCTGAGCAAAAGTTGGTATACTTTTGACACTAGCACCTGTTTAATAAGCTAGTCCCTGAGCAGAAGTCTGCATCCGTCTGACATACTAGTCTGACAAACTAGTCCCTGAGCAGACGTCTGCTGGTACTTCGCCAGATTTGTATATTGGTGAGTGTCTCTTGAGTAGAAAATGGCTGTATGCTGCATGTACGTGGAAAGTTTCAGAATATTGAAGATATGAAGGTAAGGGCGTATGTGTGAGAGGCAACGCTGTCCCCACCTGGACTCGTCTTCTGTTAGTATTTCATCACCCTCGTCTGTGTTCATCGCTGTGTTGGCGCCGTGTTCTTGGTTGCCACGTACGCCACTGTTTAACAGTGTCTGGCCCACAGTTTGTGGCCCGTTTGTATAAAAAGCTTCGGCAGTTGATGCTTAGCCGACTGTTCAAATCACCCTGACTGTTTCTCTGACTTCAGTAAACTTCATCGAGTTAGTGTTTTGATTGAACATGTGTTAATTATATGTTCATGGTGTATCTACTGTGTCAAGCTCTCTCGCAGACTTCAGTCTTCACTGGTAAAGTGTTTTGACTGATCTAGTGATATGTTCATCGTGTATCTACTAGTGTCAACTTTTAGTGTTTAGCAAGCGGTTGCTAGTTAGAAAATTATTACTGAAAGGAACTTCAGGAGGTAATGTTTGAGGTGTCACAACCTCTTGACTTCTTTTCTGGTTTCGGAGCAGAGTCGTGAGCTCCCACTACCGGACCCACTCACTTCTTCGGTGCTCTAGAGGAAAGTGCTGGTGTTGACTGGGCGACATTATTCGTGTATGATGCTAGCAAGACTCAGCAATGGTAATCCTGAGTCTGACGCTTAGAGCTTCTGTCGTTTCTGCACTGTGAGTTTAACAAGATGCGGTGGATAGCGGTTCGTTGTCGTTGTTTCAACGTTCTACTATTGTTCAAGACTTACCATGATGTTGAGGCTTACTGTCTGAGCCAGTCACCAAACTTGACCAGGTTGGAGAAGATGCATCCTTGACTAGTATATCTGTCAAGGCAGTACTTTTGTCTAATGTTGGTTAATATAGGACTCACTCAATGTTTGTGATGAAAAGTTGCAGAAGTGTTTTGGCAGTTAATAAATGCCTGTACTAGTTAGAAGGAATCCCGCTCCTTCTGGTAGAGCTGCTGGAGGTCCAGTCTTCGCTCTCAGATTCTGTTTAGTTTTCTTCCACTTTGTATATGGTCAGGTACTGGTGCTACAAGTGCACCTCCCTCGTAGTTTTGTGTGGTCTGTCAGTAAAAGTTTCCTCATGGTCGAGGTCCAACAGCTTGACTGCTCTTGTGTGGTCTTTAAGTTTGTACTTGACTTTGTTGAAGGAAGAGTTGACGTTCATCCGACCTGAGCAGTCAGTGGCCCCCTTCCCCTACACACGCCATTTTTTTTTCTGTCTGCCTTCAACTTAAATCATACAAGCTGACACTGCGTCCTTGATTGTAATTGAGAATTTAAAAGTAAAGTTACCAAAATACTTGATGGTTAGTTCCATAGAGTAACTTCTTATTAGTCCATTTATTTATCTATATACGTATTCTCATGTTTAATGTTTTTGTATTTCAACAGTTATGAGGTTACGTTGCTAGACTGATGATGCGGAGTGTTGAGCTAAGGTGGAGTGTCATCACCACTCTTCAGTTATATACACCTTGAAGCCACTCCAGCTGCTAGGATAGGATTATCACCTCTTTACTGCTGCCTTCTATTATTCTCCATGTACAAAAGCAAGTTATGCCTGGCTGCTATATCGGCGATGCCTGTACCATCACAACATTAACCTGGAGTTGTATGGAGTCCCCGCACTGTTAACTACACTGCCCTTGTACGGAGAAGAAATAGTTATCAAAAATGGAGACGCAGTAGTACTTTGTCTTTGTTTATGTTAAATGAGAGTATCTCCTGTGTAATGTGAGATAAATTTGGACATCAAGTAAATTCTAAAGTCTTGCTCCCAGAAAGAATGCTAAGCAATAAAGAAAAGAAAATACAGCGACGTTGTGTAAGGAGTCAAGACAAGAAACACTAAAATATAGAAATAAATATTTTGCTGGACGATAATTATTTTTAGTGAAGCTTGATTTAAAACACACAGGACTCACAGCAATGGTTTCCCTTCACGGAAGGTTCCTTGACGCTGGTGAGGGGCTCTTTATCTAGGGAATTGGATCTGTGCTCCAGTTCCCTGATTTAAGCCTGAATACATTCCACATCCCCCGCACAGGCACTGTATAATCCTACGGGTTTAGCGTTTTCCCCTTGATTATAATAATAACAGCAATGGTTTCATGTTTGAAAAATTTCGATTTAGAAAGGATATAGAAAAATACTGGTTTGGCAGTAGAGTTGTGGATGAGTGGAAGAAACTCCCGAGTAACGTTACTCAAGCTAAAACGGTCTGTTGTTGTGTTCATATTCCAGTAATTTTACTATATGTAGGAGGTTTTTGGCTTCTGATATTCTGTTTGGTGCGACCTGTGGTCGTGAGGGGGAGGTGTTACGGGTATACCCTTGACCAACATTTTATATTGTGTGTATTTTTATCATAATGGTATATTGGAGATATTTCCGTTATTAGCTAAAACGAAAATGTCTTACTTTATACTATTATTTGATTTAGCTATGTTGTAGGTAGGATGTTACATTTTACTGTGGTGTTCATGTAGTGTGAGACCACTAGTCATACTGCTGGTACTGTGGTGTTCATGTAGTGTGAGACCACTAGTCATACTGCTGGTACTGTGGTGTTCATGTAGTGTGAGACCACTAGTCATACTGCTGGTACTGTGGTGTTCATGTAGTGTGAGACCACTAGTCATACTGCCGGTACTGTGGTGTTCATGTAGTGTGAGACCACTAGTCATACTGCTGGTACTGTGGTGTTCATGTAGTGTGAGACCACTAGTCATACTGCTGGTACTGTGGTGTTCATGTAGTGTGAGACCACTAGTCATACTGCTGGTACTGTGGTGTTCATGTAGTGTGAGACCACTAGTCATACTGCTGGTACTGTGGTGTTCATGTAGTGTGAGACCACTAGTCATACTGCTGGTACTGTGGTGTTCATGTAGTGTGAGACCACTAGTCATACTGCTGGTACTGTGGTGTTCATGTAGTGTGAGACCACTAGTCATACTGCTGGTACTGTGGTGTTCATGTAGTGTGAGACCACTAGTCATACTGCTGGTACTGTGGTGTTCATGTAGTGTGAGACCACTAGTCATACTGCTGGTACTGTGGTGTTCTGTAGTGTGAGACCACTAGTCATACTGCTGGTACTGTGGTGTTCATGTAGTGTGAGACCACTAGTCATACTGCTGGTACTGTGGTGTTCGTGTAGTGTGAGACCACTAGTCATACTGCTGGTACTGTGGTGTTCATGTAGTGTGAGACCACTAGTCATACTGCTTGGTACTGTGGTGTTCATGTAGTGTGAGACCACTAGTCATACTGCTGGTACTGTGGTGTTCATGTAGTGTGAGACCACTAGTCATACTGCTGGTACTGTGGTGTTCATGTAGTGTGAGACCACTAGTCATACTGCTGGTACTGTGGTGTTCATGTAGTGGGAGACCACTAGTCATACTGCTGGTTACCTGTTTAGGTAGTGGCCGGTCTCCCCTCCCTCAGTCACGTGACCTACATGACGTCGTTTCATCAAACATTGACGATCGTCAGTAGGTTCACACATCCACTCCTAACAGGGAGTTGGTTCACACATCCACTCCTGACCAGGAGTGGGTTCACACATCCACTCCTGACCAGGAGTAGGTTCACACATCCACTCCTGACCAGGAGTAGGTTCACTGACTTTCACAAGAGTAGTCATATGCTCTTTGGAGTAGGCTTGGGAAGTTATTCCACCTTTAAGAGGGTTTGTTAAGTCTCTAGTATGGTTTGAAAATTGTCTATTCATCCACGACTTAGGGTGATAGCTTGTATTAGCCGAGCTTTGGTCAGTATTCTGAATTATTGTCTCAAGAAAATGTATTTGATGTTTCAATTGATATTTTATACTTCTCTGCCTTTATTGAGGCAATAGTCTCAGTTATTGTGAATGAATGGTTCAGAGAACCGACGAGTTGGTAAATTAGACACATATGCAACACTTGGGTATCTTTATTGAGGAAACGTTTCGCCACACAGTGGCTTCATCAGTCCATACAAAGGAGAATCGTGAAGAACAGGAGGAGTGTGAGGTTGTCAGGCCCTCAATCTTGAGTCGATGTTGTCAGTCCATCAATCTTGAATAGAATAACAGCATATGAGCAGAGGAAGCTTATATACTGTAGACAGGAGAGGTGCAGCAGTTGTAGGAGGTGTCACATTTGTTCAATGTGGAAGTAGGTCGTGCCCAAGGAATAGGCAAGCGAAGAAATCATTGTATTAAGATACCAAGATGTTGCAGTGTCAGACAGGATGTGAATGAATGGTTCAGAGAACCGACGAGTTGGTAAATTAGACACATATGCAACACTTGGGTATCTTTATTGAGGAAACGTTTCGCCACACAGTGGCTTCATCAGTCCAATACAAAGTAGAAAGGTGTAAGGAGAGGAGGAGTTTGAGGTTATCAGTCCCTCGGCCTGGAGTCGATGTGTTCAGTCCATCAATCTTGTTAGAAGTGTAGCACAAGGCCGTAGAGGTGGCTTATATGCTGTAGTCAGGTGAGGTGAAGCAGGAGGAGGCGGGGTCATAGTAGTACCATCCACTATTCTAAGTAGGTCTTCGTCCAAAGGTTGGACAAGTGTAGAAGAATTCGTTTGTATCAAGATCCCAAGCTGTTGCTGTGTCAGACAGGATGTAGATGAATGGTTCAGAGAACCGACAAGTTATAAATTAGACACATATGCAACACTTGTGTTGCATATGTGTCTAATTTATAACTTGTCGGTTCTCTGAACCATTCATCTACAAGATCCAAGATGTTGCAGTGTCAGACAGGATGTGAATGAATGGTTCAGAGAACCGACGAGTTGGTAAATTAGACACATATGCGAAACCTTTCCTCAATAAAGATACCCAAGTGTTGCATGTGTGTCTAATTTACCAACTCGTCGGTTCTCTGAACCATTCATTCACATCCTGTCTGACACTGAACTCTTGGTATCTTAATACGGGATTTATTCGCTTGCCTATTCCTTGGGCACGACCTACTTCACATTGGACAAATGTGACACCTCCTACAACTGCTGCACCTCTCCTGTCTACAGTATATAAGCTTCCTCTGCTCATATGCTGTTATTCTATTCAAGATTGATGGACTGACAACATCGTCTCAAGATTGAGGGCCTGACAACCTCACACTCCTCCTGTTCTTCACGATTCTCCTTTGTATGGACTGATGAAGCCACTGTGTGGCGAAACGTTTCCTCAATAAAGATACCCAAGTGTTGCATATGTGTCTAATTTACCAGTCTCAGTTATTGTATGGCTAAACGTTAATGTAAAATATTATTTGTATAAAACTCATGTCATTGAGTATGATTATTGTACAGAAACAAGTAAAGTCATATGTCGACTGTTTTGGAATATAGTTTATCATGATGTATTACACTGCAATAGAGATAACTTTATACCATACACTGAATAATTGTATGAATTCTTTTATATTAAATTTCTCAAATTTTACTTGCTTGGGTCAATCTCCTAAAAATTACCCTAATACTATAATGATTTTCTCTAACGATGAAACAATCAAAGCTTAATTAAATAACTTGTTACGACGGGGCAAAACAGGCTAATAAATGAGGCACTGATCGTAACAGTCAGTGCCAGTGATGAAAACAAAACTATGTGTTTCGGGTGAGGGGTCGGTGACTTAGAACAGACTTAGAATCAGACAGACAGACTTATCTGTCTCTCCCTCTTCCTGTGACTTACTAAAACAGACAGACAGACAGACTTATCTGTCTCTCCCTCTCCCTCTGACTTACTTACTAAAAGACTTGTCTGAAACAGAAAGACTCATATGTTTGCCCTTCTCCCTGTGACTTACTAAAAGACTTGTCTGAAACAGAAAGACTTATCTGTCTGCCCTTCTCCCTGTGACTTACTAAAAGACTTGTCTGAATCAGACACACAGACAGACTTCTCTGTCTCTCCCTCTCCCTCTGACTTACTAAAAGACTTGTCTGAAACAGACTTATCTGTCTCTCCCTCTCCCTTGACTTACTAAAAGACTTGTCTAAATCAGACAGACGGACAGACAGACTTATCTGTCTGTCCGTCTGACTGTGACCTACTAAAAGACTTGTCTGTCTGTCATATCATTGCTACCCACAACTAGACTTTTCTGTCTATCTCTCACTAACTGCACTTATAAATATTGTTATTAACATTATTATTGTTATCATCATCAAAAGTAAATACTAGTACCTAAACCCGCAAGGGTAATAAAGCTTTTTAACTCTAATATCAAAAACCGTTTAAATTTAAAAATATTTATAATAGTTTTCCATTGAAATAAATACTTGCAGCGGCGGCGGCGGCGGCGGCAGCGGCTGCGGCAGCGGCGGCGGCAGCGGCGGCGGCGGCGGCGGCGGCAGAGGCGGGAGCGACAACAGCAGCAGCAGCAGCAAGCAGCAGCAGCAGCAGAAGGAGGAAGCAGCAGCAGCAGTAGAAGGAGAAGCAGCAGTAGCAGGAGAACCAGCAGCAGCAGAAAGAGCAGCAGCAGTACCATAGCAGCAGAAGCCCAACCACC